>OVBJ01000375.1:0-60311 GCA_900406535.1 Noccaea bulbosa
GCACTTCCTGACTGATTCACCATATGCGTCAACGTAGCTGCATCTTCAATTAGCACTAGCCAGTACGTAGCAGTAGCCAGTAGCAGTATATTTAAGAGATTATTGAAACTTGGAACTATTGAACTAGTAGCTTAAAACATTAATTAAGGGCCCCAAACATTAACTACAAAGTTAACGGCATTCTTCTCTGTAGTTTGATTGTCGAATTTCTTTTTCTTGCCAACGATGAATCGAAGTAACTATATATTAATCTACAATAAGCCAGTTCCTACAAAAAAACAGGTAAATCGTTGGCATGTTGTAGAACTGTTCTGACAATTGCAATAATAGTCTGAAAAAAAATGACTGTTGGTGTTATTTTCTTCTCAAGATTGAGCATATAATATTAATAGAAAATTGACACCATCAGCAGTAATAATAAAAATACAACAAAAAAGAGGAGTAATGTCACGAATAAGACAGCCTAACCGTTCCTCCAGATCATGTAGAACGTCTTTCTTGTTATTATTCTCACGAATATATATATATATATAACCTCCTTGCAAAATTTATAATTTTCATTACATCACCTCTCTAATAATTAAGTACGACACAATTATGGTGCACAGATAGAATATAAATATGTATATAAATTTCGTATACGTATTATCATCCTACTCCATTAAACTAAAATTGATACCTGCACAGTCTCGCTAGCCCACAATCGATGATGATAATTTTCGTGGCATGCATGATTTTATCCATTATTAAATGAACTCCATTTTTGGTTGACAACTCGTATGATTATTACTCTTCATTGCCCTCTTCCAATTGATATTAAATTTGATTTCAACTCAAAGGTCTCAAATGCATTGTTGATTAACAATGATTTTGTAACAATATAGTGATTATCGATATATTATCGTTCAAATTGAATCCACGATTTGAATATGGTTTGTGAAATTGTTTCTTTTTATACAGATTGCAGCTTTCCAATACTTAGTAATCTTTTTCTGCAGTCGATTTTGCTGTATTTTTTTTTTTGTTAAAAGTTTTGCTGTATTTTTCCCCATAACTATTCTTAGGTAATGGTGGCAATATCTGTAAACTAAAATTATTTATAAAGCTTCAGATAACGATTTTTTTTTAACAATGGGTAGTTGGCATTTCCATATTGAGTTATAGCATCCGTTAATGTGGATTTATGTATTCGATTTTTTGAGTATCCATTAACTATAAATCAATGAATATCATATTATTTAATTATGATAGATAGCAACTACACTCCTGGTGTTAGGACAAAAACATGCTTGCTTATAAGTGCCACGTAAAGCATGCCTGAACCCTAGGCAATTGAAAAAAAGTTATTGGTATACTAATATACTAGTACTATAAATATTAACACTACTACTATAAACTTTGATTAGATGGCGATAACTAGTTAAAAATAAAAATGTTTCTTAGCTATTATGGTCCGAACATAATGATGGCGGCGATAGCCATGCTTGCCCTACTTACAAGATTCGCTTATTCATTCCTGCACAATTTCATGATCGTTGTATTCACATATAATTAATAAGTATTCAGTTCGATTTTCATCATAAACAGAGTATATCTACAATCACCGTTATATAAATGTGTATTTGATATAATTAAATCTTTAAGTTTGAATAGCATGGACTATAACAATTTGGTTATATTTACTTCGTTGGCGCTGCCACTTATTCCTTTAGATGAATGTATTTCATAGACTGAGAAAAATGTAATATTAAATTTAATTAGGTTTGGCCAAAAAAAAAATTTAATTAGGTTAACTTAAGAGACACGCATAAATCTGTCTCTGATCGTGTTGGGAGTTATAATGTATATAAAGAATTAAAGACCAAATGCCAGGTTTATTATATATTCCCATTTTTCACCTCCATTTTTCTCTTTTCATATTTTTCATTTTAAACTCGATTGGATTCCTTCACTTTTGTCCACAATACAGCCTACAGTTTTAGATCAATCTGAATATTAACTAGGACCACTTTTCTCTTTTCGCTTTTCGCGTAATCTTCTCTATATATTTAACTTATACTCGTACACGATAAAGTTATGCCTGGGAGATTTATTCATTTCAATTTCCTTTTATATGTTTCAGATGTTGAAACTCATGCATGTAGAACAAAATAGTTAAGAAAGGTCAAATAAAGCAAAAGAAAAACAAAATCCAGAAGATATGATTCTAAATGTTGGCCGCTTATAGGCATATCCATCGTTCTTCTTTCATTTAACCGGATAATTAAAAAAAAAAAGAGTTGTTCTAACTTTCACTTTTATCTAGATACTTTTGGTTGAAGATAAATGAAAAACAATCACTAATTGGTACTACAAATGGATATATCTACCAGAACCCTAGTATTATACTCCCCCAGATACAAATGATTATTGCCTCAACACTTTCAAAACACTAGTAATAATTAGTAGTTTAGTACTACAAGTGTTATACATGAAGTTCACTATATAGTTCACTATATTTTACTACAAGTGTAGTATAGTGTTTTAGTAACTGTTAGGGCAATCATTTGAAAGAATGTTTCAGAGCGTGATCAATGCTTGAAATAGTTATAAACCGGCCCCCATCTATGGAATAAAAGGAGTTGTTCATAATGTTGGTTCTTTGTACATTTGTGCATAATGATCACCATGGAATAAAAGAATTAGCACACCAGTCCAGACGCTGCTTTTTCATGGTTTAAAATAATTATAGGGATTGAGATTGAATTGGTTTTTCTAATTGAAATAATATATATAGAAAAATGTCTATGTTCCAAAACGAAATTTCACCATTTTTACGCAAACATAAACAGATTAATGTGTAATGCAATTTGATTTCGTAGTCGTCAATGTGATAGAAAAATTCCACGTATCTTTAGAATCGTTCGAATAAAAGAAATGATCTACTGTGCTCAACAGTCAACACTTTCATAGAATAGTAAAGATCTCTGGCGGGAATTGTTGCTGTTAAGTAGTCTAATCAAGTTGTGTAGAAATCAATGCCTTGTACACTTTGTCATTGATTCAGCCAGCTATTACTTTAAAAAACTTGATGAAATCAATGGATTGGATAATTGTAGGATAATTTTGTTATATTAGTAATGTTTTTTGTTTATCAAATGACGAGTTAAGCACCCAAAAAAAAACTAGAACTGCATGTTTCGCACGTGTGGAAAGAACCTGTCAAGTCACACTACTATTTAGTGGGTTCTGTATTCTCCTGCAACAGTAAATTCAAAATATTGATCCAATCATTGCTCTAAAATCAGAACTCTGATCATATCCTCTGCTAAATCTCAGGTAATACAAGACCAGAAGCAGCAATTGTAAATGGTAACAAAGTATTTACAACTATATATACTTCTTTCAGAAAAAGAGTCTTTACACCTCCATGACTTCAGGGGAAGATGGCTTGGAAACTACATTGGACAGCCAGTCCAACAAAGCTATGTTTACAGCTTCCGGGACTTCATCATGAGGACAATGCCCTGCTTGTAAGTGCACAAGCGATGAGTTGGAGTAAAACGCTTTGATTTTCTCCGCTTTAGCAGGACCGACCCACGGGTCAAGATCTCCCCAAAGCAACAGAAGCGGACAAGTCATCTTACTTAGAACACTATCTAGAGTGTATCTACTCTGGTTCATCAAGAACCTTGTCATCAATCTATAAGAAACCAACAAACAAAACTAACAGTTAAGTCCCTTTTATGTATCAAAAACAGAGAAACTCTTTATAGTGTTTTGAAGTACCTGTAGTATACTTCTCCAGCATTTGGATCTGTTGCAGGTTTTGAAATGGACTGGACAAGGTAGTCATCGACATTGGCAGTGTTTACGTACACCTGCATTTATGCAAAATAAGAAAAAACTGAGCACAAAGTAACAAACTTTGATGAAGAAGAAATCTAACAAAAGTCAGTAAAGACATTACACTCTTTAAGACGGATTCGATTCGAGAAGGCTGCTTGGCTTGCCAGAACAAGAACCCGAGAACAACACGTTGGAAGATCTCTTTCACTGGCTTCACTATAAACTTTGTTATCACGGTTTCTTCAGCTTCCTCTCGTTTTCTACTCTCGGCTGCAAATTGTCCTGCAGAGTTTAGTAGTGCAACTCCTGTGACCTGCTCTGGTAATCCTACCGCAACTGTCAACGCCGTGAATCCCCCAAGGCTGTTGGAAAAAGTCGAAAACTTGTTTCAAATGTTTCTTATGGATTTGACAGAAGAAGCCTTTTCAAAGGAAGACATTTCGTTTTACCTGTTCCCAACCACAACAGCTGGCTCTTTCACTATCTCTTTCATGAAATCAGTAACTTGATCTGTCCAAACCATGGCGTCATACTCTATGAGGGCTTTGTCACTCCATCCGAAACCAAGTAAGTCCAAGGCATAGACTTTGTACTTCTTAGCCAATTCAGGAATGTTATACCTATAAATTTACACACTTTCACCCAATGAACCATGCTATAAACAGTTCCCAAATCAAGAGAGAGACAGAATCTAAAGGAAAGAGTGACAATTTAGAGATTAGAAGAGAGATTTGAGGGTACCTCCAATGAAAGACAGAAGCACCAAATCCATGAATAAGAACAAGAGGTAAGCCTTCTCCTTGAACCACATAATGAATCTTGTGACCTCTCCATTCCCAAAAGTTATAGCCTTCTGGCTTGTAAGCCAACCTCTCACTACCTAAAGAATCATATCCAGTTCATTTAGACATTTTAGCCAAGAGAGAAGCCACCAATCTAGAGATAGGGTTTTAAAGCTCATACCTTGAAGAGACTGAGAAGCAGCTGATGGTGAAGAGGGAGTACCCATGACTGAAACTCCAGAAGCAACAATGCCTCTCACTGCAAAATCCCTTCTGCTGATCTCACATTTGTTTCCTTCATTGCAACATTGACAAAACCGTTAAAAGAATTTCACGTTTTAAGGAAAAGTTAGAATGAAATGTGTTGTTGAGCCTTACTGGGTCGGCAAATTTGAGCAGGAAAGATGGATCTTTTAGATGATGAGCTGAATAATTCTGTCCTAACAGACGATGTTACAGCACATGAAGCAGACATCGATTACTGACAGAGAGAACAATCCTCGAAGAATCTCCAAGGACAAGAGAGAGAGAGAGAGAGAGAGAGAGAGATATTTCAGAATTGAGTGCTAAAAGATGCAAAAAAAAAGCTTCAGGAGCACCGAGTGGGTGTGTGAACTTGCAGGAGAGTTGTGGCGACGCCTGAGCCAGACAAGTCGAACCCGGTGGACGAAACAGAGTGTCTCGGAAAGAAGAAAAAAAAAATCCTCTTTTGTGGTTTAACAATAAAACATGAATCTCTCTAATTACGTGAACCGGACGGTTCAGTCGTATCCTTCTGTTTCGGTTCCGAGACGAACGTCGTGCCGTTAGTGAACACATACAACGACATGCAGTTTTTTTTGCAAAATTAGTAGGGAACAGAATAACTGCATATTAAGGAAATCTACCAAAATAATAATAATAATAATCCAATGTGATCAGTCATTGCATTTGTGATTTGGATCAAATTTTAGTCATTGCATTTGTGATTTCTGACAGAAGAATTGTTCTTCGACGTTGGATAGATTGTACCAGTTCTTTAAAGCCACCGTAACCTATTCAAAAGCCGAAGTGATCTATTCCAATGTTAAAACAGATCTACATTAATTATGCTATCTCACTCTCATAAGTTATAACCTAAAATTCAAGAAAATAAGTTAAATAACAATGTGTTATTGCCTTCAAGATGAAGGAAGTAACTCCCAATAATCTAAAGATAATGTACAGATGAATATATAATTATAATAGAAAAAAAAAAAGTATAGGGACCAAACACTTAGATCAAAAGCAATGGTGTCGCCTACCTTCCTATCACTTATCTTCAATCCCATTTTCTTCTTTAGATTTCTTATTTTTTGTCCCTATCAATATTTTATTTTCTGTTAAATAAACTAATATAATGTTTCAAGTCTATTCATAGAGAGCTGTCTTTGAGATATAAAATTTTGGTTAATGACATCTAATTAAATGTGTAACTGATAAATGGTAGTAATAATACGTCATTAGAATCACGTATAGATTCACAACATGACATGAAAATGATATCACTCACCCAGTCACCCTTAACCGCTTATGATTCAAAACATTGTTTCTATTCATTTGAAAGTTAAGATTCATAATTCGCATTCCCCACATTCTCCACCATAACCTTAAAAAACACTCTTTCTTCAGTTAAAAAGATTGGACGATATGGTACAATTTATATAAAGCCTAACCAAAAACTCAATGGTTTGATTTTTCACATTGGGCGATTCAACGTTTTATTGATGATTTATATATCGATGGATTTTGTTCTAAAATGTTGTATGACAGATCGGATGATAACATTTTCTGATACGATGATTATTAATTATAAGCCAACCTCAAGATTGAAAAAATAAAAAATAAGAAATCTCAAAACCACAACATTTGTATGATAATGCCCTCAAACCTTAAGTTTTCTAAGTTTTATGATTGCCATATAAAAGATCCTCTAAAAAACATGAAAGGGCAAAAGAAAAATAAAAAAACCAGAGAAAAGACACAAAACAGACTAAGTTAAGAGACTCCTCATATCATGTTCATGAGGACATGACCACATGGTAGGTTATGTCATTTAGACCCCACGACTTCTCATCTCACCTTCTTTGTCCCCAACCTCCTCCACTTTTATCAAATTTGTCCCTCTCTCACTAGATTTCGAATCTCATGTGTGTGGGTCAATGTTGCTTTCTATTTAAAGCTAAGAATAATTATATCAAATGGATTACTTTTTTTTTTATCCCACACACATATAACTTAAACTCTCTCTCTTTCTCTCTTTAGCTTTAACCCCCAAAAGAAAAGATAAGAAGAGCTTTAAGTTTTTTTTTCTTTTACCTTCTCTCCATGGACTTGTGTGTACTTGAAAGGCTTAAATGGCTGCAACAGCAACAAATGGTTTCACCTGAATTTCTTCAGATACTTGGCTCAGATGGGAGAGAAGAGCTCAAAAGGGTTGAGAGTTATTTGGGAAACAACAATGATGAGCTGCAGAATTTCAGACATTTCCCGGAATTCGGACCGGACTATGATACCATTGATGGCTGCATTTCCAGGACAAGTAGCTTCCAAATGGAACCAGTGAAGAACAATGAAGATAACAGAGGCATTGCCTTGCAGAACAAGAGAAAACCAGAGGTTTGTAGCTTCGAGTTAAAAAGTATTGATTTTTGGGGGTTTAGATTTGGTTTGAAACATTGAGTCTGATTGTTCAACTTATGGTTTTAGGGAAAGACAGAAAAGAGAGAGAAGAAGAAGATCAAAGCAGAGGATGAAACAGAGTCAAGCATGAAAGGAAAGTCAAACATGAGCCACACAGAGACATCCTCAGAGATTCAGAAACCAGATTACATCCATGTGAGAGCTAGACGAGGTGAAGCCACCGACAGACATAGCTTAGCAGAAAGGGTAATTAACTAGTACGTGTTGTTACAGAGAAGAGAAATTACTTTCGAGGGTTTTTATCTGAGTAATCTTTTTTTGCAGGCAAGGAGAGAAAAGATAAGCAAGAAGATGAAATGTCTTCAAGATATAGTTCCTGGATGCAGCAAAGTTACTGGAAAAGCAGGTATGCTTGATGAGATCATCAACTATGTCCAATCTCTGCAACAACAAGTCGAGTTCTTGTCCATGAAGCTCTCTGTCTTAAATCCAGAGCTTGAGTTTCATATCAATGAATTATCCACAAAACAGGTGAGAACAACATTTTGAATATAGTCAGCTCTCATCCCAAGAGTTTCATCTGGCATTTACTGACTGGTTTAAGTTAAAATCTAGTTTCAGGCTCACTTCACAGATCTTCCAGAAGCTGTCTCGAAGCAGTCAATGATGGCGGATTTACAGTCTTTTCCATTACATCATCAAGGATCTCTAGATTACTCAGTCATACACTCAAACCAAACCACACCTCTCGGCGCTGTAATAATCTTTATCTCGGACAAATATTCCCAAATTCTTATTACTTGTCCGTGAGGTAACCTATATATATATATTTTTTTTTTCTGCAGAAAAACCAGACATCTTCAAGCTGGGAAACTCACTCACAATGTCTTTACAACAGCTTGACAACCGATTCTGCTTCCAATTTCTTCAGCCTCAAGTAAAAAGTTAGGGATAAGAGTCATTGGAAAAAATCACAATTTTTGTTGTCTTATCCTTTTCTCAATGTTATCTGAAATTTGAACCAGAAGGACGGAGGAAACCAATCTGATGTCTTTCAATCTACTCTTATCTTTACACAAATATAGAAAAAATATATATTTCTAGGGGATATGTATATGTGTAGAAGAAAGAGAAAAAGCTCTTGTTGTATATAACGATATCTTCAAAATATAATTCTCTCTCTTTTTATATCTTTTGTTTCTTTCTTGAAGAAAAGTTGTAATTGATTTAGGCAAATTATACTCTCTTTGCGTCTCATTCCCTGTCTCTCTCTAAACTGCTCAAGTAACAAACTGGCCATTTTTCTTATTTAATGATATACAATTTTGCATGACTACATTCCTCAGTTTTTGTAACCTAAGTCAACAAACAGACAACCACAAGAAATTTATAAATTTTCATACACTAAGTTAAAAAAATAAAAATAAATAAACAGCCTAACAAAACTTATGCTTTTTATCTACTTTTCTTCTTCTTGAGACTGGAGAAACCGAATCCAAAAATACCAGATTTCTTTGTAGATGGTGGTGTTGTTATTATAGGTTCCTCATACGTAACTGAAGTAACAACCTGCGAACTGGTTGCTGCAGTTTCTTCTTCTTCTGGTCTGGAGGATTCTACTTCTTCTTCTTGTCCTCTGTCGACATCATCTACTTCTTCAAGAGCTCTTAGCAACTCCGAAGCACCAACCTTCGCTTCCTCGGTTCCATTGTTGGATATCAAGAGAAGCGACGAGTAAATATTAGTTCCTTCTCTCACGACGAGATCGCAATACTCCATCTTCTGCACACAGAGCTGCAAGAGGATGGAGATTGCATTCTCTAGCTCCTCGGAAACATCTGAATCGAGTAACTCAGATATCGAAGCTAAACAGCCCGGTGTTTCGGTTATACAAGCCCGACCTTTCTCGGTATTGCAGAGGTTTCTCAGAATAACGATCGATTGTTTGCTGAATACGTTCTGCTGCAAGAAAAATGTGAGTTTTTCCATGAAACCGAGAGACACCATTTCCAGACAAATCTCACTGCTTGAAGACAAGTTCTTGAGCGTGATGATAGCTTGTTCTTGAAGATGTTCTGCTCCTGACTCGACGATCTTTAAAAGAGAAGAGAGAGCGCCTGATGAAGTTATCTTGGAGAGACCGTGATGAGAGTGGTTAGAGATAACCTCAAACACGTTCAAAGCTTCTTCAGCTACTAACTCAGACCCGAGAAAGACCGACAACGTTTTGAAAACATCTTCTTCCAAAGATTCTATAGCCTTCCTGTTCCCACTGACGAAACTCAATAGCAAAACCAATCCACTTTTAACTATGTCTCCAGTGGTGCCATATCTTTCGTGAGCATTCTTCAAGTATGTGATAAGTGGCTCAAGAAACTTACTCGCTGACATGAACCGAAAAGCCCGAGCATTGTGCTCAAAACGAATTCTCACATCTTCAATGAGCTTGACCTGCGCATCCAACGGAAGGTTGGTGAGTTCACATAAGGGCTCCTCTATCTCCATCTCGCCGGAACGGCTGGGACTAGAAGTTGTGGTAACAGTGCCTGTCTCAGACTTTATCGTCTGCATCCGCGGGAAGTAACCACTCTTTGAAATCTTAGAGTAGGATGGCGAATCAGTGGAGAAGCTTGAGCTGAAGTCCCTACTCGTGAAGCAGCTGAGATCAGGTATATTGTAAAGAGAACTTCCAAAGCTAGCAATGGAAACAGAGAAGTCAATACTGTGCTGCAAAGACTTTGCCGTGTGCTTCGTTGCTGGATCTTGAACATCAAGACCGTGCTTCGAGCACCATTTCGATATCTGTTCCTTCACCGCTACGTTGGTCTTCAGTGTGAAATCATCCAGTCTCGTTTTTGATATAGGACATGACTCATTCCCTTCGTCGAACCATTTCTGAATCCACATCCTCTCAAATGTGTGGCCAGAGGAAATGATGACAGGGTCATACATCACGGTAAGCGAAAGCGGACACTTAAACTGCTCCGGAAGCAAACCACTGCGTTCCTCAGAGCACCCTGCTTCTGCAGCATCACCACAGAGAGAATCATTGACAGAAAGATGCATTGAGAAAGAGTTCTCATTGTGATCTCTACAAATGATTCTTTCGTGCTTTTTCAGGAGACAGAGAAGATACTTCAAGATCTGTCTCTTATTCCCTTCACACTCGCCTAGTTTCGCGTAAAGCGACTTCAAGGATCTTCTCTCTATCACAATGGCTTCAGGTGTTATCAGCTGGAGTTTTATCGCTGCAGAATGGAAATCTCTAATCTCATCAGAAGAAACAGATGAAGATGTGCTACGTCGCATCAGTTCTCTAATAGCTTTCCCAGCTTCTTCTTCAGACGACTCTAGAGTCAACACAGTTGATCTAACATCTTGGACTATCTGAGATATCTGCAAACATAAATTCCTATCAGTGATTCTGCAAACTTTTCCCTCTAAAATCATAATTTTGGTACAGCTACAAACCTTGATAGCCAAAACAGTTGGAACCATGGTTCGGATTTCGATTAAGCTTTGCTCTAATGATTTTTTGGCTCTAACACCTCTTGAGAGTATAGCATCTCCAGTTACCGCCTGAAGATATTGAAGCAAAGCACTAAATCACATAAAGACTGCACATTTCCAAAGAAAAATGTATGCAAAGTTGAGCTTTTTTTTTTTTTTTGGGGTGACGAACCGTGTAGAGTTTGCTGGATTCACTGCAATATTGAAGAAGCAATTTGGCTTTCTCCAAAGCTTTGTTGAGCAAACATAGAGTCTGTATCCCTGAGGAGCATCCGGGTCGAGCATCTTCTATATCAGGAAAGATTCTCATGATTCTATCAACTAGTTTCTTCAGTTCTAAGCACATGGAAGAGTGCATCTGAAGCAGAGAGCAACACAAACCAAAAAAAAAAAAAAAAAAAAAAGTTNTACAGTAACAAAACCTGATATAAGAGATTCAAGCAAAAGAGATTGTAGATAGAACCAACCTTATAGGAGTGAGGCAAGTTCTCTATCCGTCCCATCTGAATTCTGAAAGTTTGATAAACAGAAAAGTTTCTTTTAAGAAAAAGTTCTCAAGAACAGGTAAGAGAAAAGCCAAACAAAAGTAGAAATTAGTGAGATGAATAGTAAGAAAATTGACTTACCCTATGATGTCAACGGATTCCAAAGCAACTCAGTTGAAATGTTGTCTTCGTCCAAAATCGCAAACAGTCAAAACCACTGGAACCACACAAGAAGAAAATTTGATGACTTTCGCAGAAATTTCCAGAAGAGAAAGAATGATCGAGTATTTCTCTTGCAAAGTCAGCAAGAGAAACAAGAAATGGTGTGATAGAAAGCTAAAATTTCAGCTGAGACCTTGAGCATAATAGCTCCTCTGCTAAGATCCGGCTTAAACAAACTCCTCCAAATATGAAAAACCCTAAAAATCCTGAAGAGAAGCTTCCAAGACAATAAACAGAACACACTGAAATTATCCGGTTTTCCGGATAAAAACACACAAAATTTTGTTGGTGGGTCGAGAAAAAGGATCAGTCTTTCGAGGTTGTTTGTGCAAAGATCTCGAGGGTTGAAAAAAAAAAAGTAAAAGTAATCTGGTTGCTGTTGGGAAAAAAAAAAAAAAAATATGAAGATGAGATGATGATATGAGAGAATGGGCGTGCGGGGACTCTTAGCGAAAGAAGAGGAAAAAGAAACGACTGCAGAGTGTTAAAATGACAGGCTTCTGGTGAATGGCAATCAATTTTTAAATCAAAAGGACGATAATTGGGCAGTGACGGCTTCTACGTCACAGCGTGTTTTGGTCCAAAAGGTATTACGAGTGCCGTGTCAAGCGCAGACTTAATTTGAAACGACGAGGTCTTATTGCTCGTATTATAGGTCTAGTCAATGCACAATGCAAAACATTTTTTATTTTTAGCAATATCGACTACGTTTTTTTTGTAGTCTTTTATAAGCCTTTCTTTCAGGGAAAAGGGACCTTCTAAGTAAAAGTCTTCCTTCTTTGTGTGTTTCTTTCTCATAAAAAAGTTTGTTAAGCTAATGATGTTAAGTTTTTAACCATTCTTTCTAATAAAGATTGATAGTGACGTAACTAAGATTTTTTTATTCTACTCTAGTCGTATCGATGTATTGACCTATGGTTAAAATTGAATTTTTTATCGTGTCTAACTGTCTATCCTCTAGTGTGTGCAGTTTTAAGTAAATCTTCTTCTTCTTTTATTTTATTTTTTGTCACCAGTTAAACAACACATATTGTAAACTATCGTTACAAACCGAAGATGCTAATAATGTCAATTTCTAATAGAAACTTGATATGTTGCTTTGGTGTTTATAGCTGCGAAACATCTATCTTTGAAGTTGTTTTGTTTTGTTTGCCAACACAATACAATTAGTGGGAAAACCTAGCTAGACTCAGAAAAACAAAAATTCATCAGGCTTATGGATGATAAAAATATAGAGAAGTTAGTGCATAGTCACATCACATGCCATTAGTGAGATAGAACACTTTCTTGTGACCACACACACCCTTCGCTAACGCAATTTAACAACATTTGCGTGACCTGTTCGTCGTAATTTGTTGACTGGTCCACCTTGTATTCTACCTCCACTTGCTGATGCTTTGAGCCTTTGATCTAATCGAGGTTTTTTTCTGTTTCAAGGCAAAAAATGGACAACATTTTATATGTTGAATAACTTATGATAGTTTATGAAAGACTCTTTTTATTAGTAAAGTATCCTAGTGCTGAATCACTTACGTTTATTTTTTATAGGGACTGCAACCACTGTTATTTTGGGTTTATTTACGTCTAAGTTATAGAACTGTAGTAGTTCCGACGATAGTGTAAAGTATTGTGAGTAGTTGGTAGTAGATATCATTTGAGGTAAAGATTTGGAATTTTTGATAATAAAAATAGTTTTAAAATGGATGGGTGTTTCTTTGTTTTAAAATTAATAAAGCTATGTCGTACTATAAACACAACATCAATGTCTTAATGTGAAGGCATATATATGCTTCTCATTGGCCAAAGCAAGAACAATAGTTTGTTTTGTGATGTAACCTTCTCGTAGGCTTAGGCTAATTAAGTGTCAGACCATAGAAGCTTATCCCCAAACACTGTTTAATTACTCGACCTAGTGAAAAGTTCTGATGATTCAAAACTGGTCATTTGGTATTTTTGACCATGAAATTTAGCCCACCAAATGATTAACGCGGTAGAGAAGAGCTGTTCGGTTTTATAATTTTTACGAATAAAACAGAAGTAGGGTAAGCTAGTTAGATAAATTATAGGTCCAGTCAACTATTTGGTATAATTGTGTTGTGTTCTCCCAAAAATTTATAATAAGATCGGCTCCACCTGCTCATTGACAAGCGACAACTACTCGCAGCCTCACAACAAAAGGTGCTTAATTAGTTGCATATCGCTTTTGATAATAATTAAATCAAGTTATTTATTGGAATGTTTTCCGCCTTGATAGTTTGATATCTTCCCGGTTTTGGTATGGCACACGATTAGAGTTGGTGATAGACATAAAAATTCAGGTTAGATGAAAGTACATGTTAACGCGCATGTGCCTTTTCTAAAACAATTTTAAGCATTTGAATATTATTTTTTTATATACGAAGAGAGAAGTCAAGCAAAAATGTATAGTTATGGTTCGATCAAATGTGTTTGTCATGTTTGTAATTTTAATGTCAGTTATCAGTATTCAGTAATACTGTAATAGGCACAATTAATAAAGGAAGAGGGAGAGTGTGATTAAAAAAAAAAGGAGGATGGGATAGACTGATGGGTACAAGGCCCATGGGCCATGTCAAGTTAATGTCGGTGGACCTCAAGCCCGTTAATACTGTAGGGTTTGGTTTTGTGGATTATTGTGTAAGACGGTGTGATAATCATACGAAGAGTCTAGAGATATCAATTGCAAGTTTTTTTTTTTTTTGAACAAATTGCAAGTTGATGATACTATAAAAGTATAAATACTAGAGAAGCCGATGTTTTTCGAAATTTGTAGGAAGAAGTTATATAATTGCAAATTTCTAGTATTATGATCTTGCTAACTCAAAAATAAGCACATGGTTTGATTAGTCGTGGATGCAATAATCATTCACCACACTACTGACCTCGATCATCACCAAAAATGAAATGATTTTTCTTCGAAATCTTGTTAGGTTTTTCGAATATATGAATAGTCGGACTTTTTTTTTTGGGGGTCTAATATTTTTTTTTTCTTATCAGTCGTGCCATACTGCCATCTCATCCCACACGAATTCAAACAATATATGTAAGAAAAAGTAAATAAAAAAAAAACTTAAGGAATTATCGTATTATGAATTATCGTAATTTAACAGTTTACTCAAAGATAGAAACTTTACTTCATCAAATGTTAATCGCAAGACTCATAAATTACTGTGTTTTACCGTTATAAAACAACTTTCTTTACTTTTGAAAACTGATTGGCGGCTTCCTACTTTTACTTACAATATTGCAGCCAAAATAGTCTTCTCCGAACAATTCAAAAGTTAAGGTTCTGATGTTTTTGATGACATCAAAATAGGTTGATTCGGGAACAGATATAGTAATTAAATAATGGAAATTCCATTTGCACTTAATTTATGTCCCCATAATAACGCCACCTGAGATTTCTTTACATATTTAACCCCGGAAAGAAGTAACAAACAAACTACAAAGTAGTAAAAAGATGTTTTACAAGCGAGCATCTTCATCGAAACGTCAAACGTGGTCCACTTCAAAGGGATCAGGTAAGATCGGAATATAATCATATTAAAGAAAGAAAGAGAATTTGTCCCCCTCTAGACTAAGACAACTACAGTTTTATTTATTAGTCCGGTCATAAGCTGCTAGGATTTGAATATCAATCCATCCCGATATTCACGAAACGATTAAATCAGAAAAAGCAAAGCTACGTACACGCTATAACTTGCTAACTTGTTAGGTTAGATTAAGTCTACAGAAATGGCCTACAAATCCAAATGATCAGACCAAACAGGATATTAACTAATGAGATTTTGAAGCAGGAATAGTTGGCCCTTAGTAATGAATATGAGTGCTAATAAGCTTAAGCAAACGAAGCGTAGAAGTGACGGTACGGATCCAAATGGAAGAGTCCAAAAAATATTCCATGAGGACAAGTTGTTGAGTGGGCAAGTGAAGTTGAAAGGAGATGAGTATATCTCTGCCAATAGAATGTTTTATCACAAAGCTTAGAATAGAGACCAAATACTATACGAGAAAAGATATTTTATATACAAACTTTTTGGAGATGAAATACAGTCCATATCTTCATCTTTTGTTATTATAATATATATTTTTTACAATCATAACTAATAAATACACATAAAACACAGCGAGTGGAGAGGAAATTGAGAAGTTAAACAATGTCCAAAACAAAGGAGCAGATGTCGTCGATAAGATGCATCGACGAGATCTTCCCAAGATTTGGAATTTGTCCATTTGTATTACCACCCAATGTTAAAAAAATATTAAAAAATAATCCAGAACACCTGAATATCCTCGAAAAGGTGCTGTAAGTTATGTTTTTTTTTTTTCTCAACCCTTCTCGTGATTAATGGATAACGTCGGGTTATATATCTTCTATATATTGAAACATAAGACCATCGAAAAAAAAAAAACTCGAAATCTTTTTATGCAGTCTAAAAAAGATTGAACTTTTTAATTTTGTTTTTTCTTATTCTGTTTCATACTCAGCTGCAGAAAAAAGAATTTGATTTATTCATCTCTTTTAACAATCCTTTTCTACAAAATTTGGCAAATTTCTTTTTACAGAATGTATATAAACAATTAGACAGTATGTTCCTATATCCATGTTTTACAGTTATATATCTACGTTTTATATATTAAAAAGTATGTTTGAGCAAATGCATGAAATTCTTATGCAAAAAGAGTGGTCTGCAAGAAAAGTAGTTGCTCAGGTTTACTTAGGTTTAAAAATCAACCAATCTTCTTATCTCGTTGCTAGATAAAAAAGGCAAAGCAAAGATTCTTAAAAAAAAATTAATGGACTAAGACGAAATCAATATATTAGAACCTAATAAGGTTCGTTTCATATGGTTTTCAAAATACTGTTTTTGTGGCCACGGTCCAACAGGAACATGTTTTGGAGGCCTAATCTCTCATTATATAATCAAGCAAATGAACTTCTTAGTACTATATTTCGCTCTGATATTTGTCTTCTCATTGGAGGAATATAATTTAAAGCTAGAAGCTACTAGAGAGCATCAAGACATAACGGGTTTGATATTCTTCACTAATAATTAAGTAATGTACGAGTTTCCGCCCTTGTTAACAGATGCTCAACACGAGCCACATGTAGCAAATATCTCTCAGATGATTATAACATATTACCACATTGGCTATAAGAGCCATGAGAACAAGAATGGAAGGAATCGATGAAGAAGGTGGGATGGTGTTTCTTTTATGACATTCAAAAATGACTTCGACATATCGCATATATCTTGGAAATGACATATCACTAAACAGATAGACCAATGAACTTGAAGAGAACCTATCATAAACAGATTTTTTCCAATCAAAATGGATGGAAATTAAAAGAAAGCATCAAACATAATCTAACAATCTCATCTCATGTGTTTCAAATAAGCATCGGATACTACAAGCTAATGATGATAAGATCTCAAGATCACATCAAAAGCCTTAAAGAGGTAAGGGAAGGTCTCAAAGCATGGTTACAGCTGCCTTAGTCTATACTGTACGGATAGTAGCAAGAAAAAGAAAAAAAATAAGGAAGGAAGCCTCTTATATTTAATTTTCTCCTATTGCATGGACAAGGAATCTCAGGTTTCGTTGGATTGTTTCACGATTGTGTACCTTCTTTAGAACTTCTTGTGGTTGCTAAAAGAAATAGTCACTCATAAAGTATATATTCTACCAGCTGGCTTAACCCCACACCATGCTTTTCTCTTCCTACATATATGGAGCTTCTCATTCTCTCAACTAACCAAATCAACTCCTTTTTCATCAAGTCATACATACTTCTTGCTTCTTTTACTCACTCTCAAGAAACAAGATTTCCACTATCAAAACAGGATATTTTCGATCTTTGTACTCTCGAAATGGCTTCCAACTCAATGAGTTCTAACGCTTCCTGGACACGTAAGGAGAACAAACTATTTGAAAGGGCTTTGGCTATATATGACCAGGACACTCCTGACCGTTGGAATAACGTTGCTAGAGCAGTTGGTGGGAAATCAGCTGAAGAAGTAAGGAGACACTATGAGCTTCTCATTAGGGATGTCAATGATATTGAGTCAGGGCGTTATCCGCATCCCAATTACCGTTCAAATGGAAGCAACAACTGAAACCATTTTCTAAAAGGTAACAGATAACAACAACTATATACAAAGCATAAGAAAGTATTATCATCTTAAAAATAAAGCCATGCAGTCTCTTGTTTCTTGTTTCACTGGCCACCTAGATCTGCTTATTCAAACCAATCATGCGAGAAAAATAAGAAATAAGAAATGAAGGCCTTTTAACAAAAAAAAAAAGAAAAATAAGAAAAGAAAAAAAAAATCGATCTTAAAGATCTAATAGTAAACACCACTGTTTGTTTGTCTCCCATTTATGTAAACTGTCCCTAATTGTGGGGCCAAAAAGCAAATCTAGTAACAGAGAAATACAAAAGCTAGTTTTGTAAAGTTCTTGAGACTGATCGATCATTAGGCCATTATCTCCATGCCTGGGTTACTCTTATATTCATAAAAGTCCATTTTCTGAACAACCTTTCATCCAAATTTTTATTTGTTTTTTAGCAAATGAAATATAAATTCCCACGTGATGATATAGCATGTTCCATGTCTCTTGTCTTTACCTTTGCAAAAACCTCCATTTCCTAAGTTGTTTAACAGGATTATCAAGATTTTCCTATAATATCTACCTCTTTATACTTATATAGTTTCATCTGGAATTTCTATGTGTATTTTCAGGTTCCTCTGAAGTCAACATGGTTAGAAAAACCGGAAACAAACAGAGAACATATAAACAAAAATATTTCAATGTATTTGCTTCTGTTTTGTGCTATATATATACGACTATGTGTGAATCATCTACTTCCATGCTAATATAAATCAATCAATGTGAGTTTCATATGATCAAACAAGTTCGCCTCGTATTCTATTCACTATCACACAAATCTTACAAAATCAAACTAACAAACAATTACCTCGTCGTTCAAGAGAGAACAGTAGAACATCGTTGATGGTGATAAAATAAATAAGTATTTTAAGGAAGATATCTATATTGGATCGTTTGGTTCTCGTGAGATACACGCGTCCGTATTTGGGCGGAAACTTTTTGCATGGCATGTAATTTGAATATGAACCTACAAGGACGGGCTAAAATTTAAGATAAATCATAGTTATTGCCCCATAAATCTAGATCTATTGTATTAGAATATAACATTGATTCCGAACTCTTTTTTACCAAAGAAAGAGTGATAAAGAAAAAGTGACAAAAAAATGATAAGACTAACAACTGGTTTACAAGAAAATTAAAGTCAAGATGAGAAGCCCACGATCGAGCTATATACTCTTTTGGTCAGTTTGATTTATCTCGGGTATTGTTGGCAACAAAGGAATATAAAGTAGGGGTGATATTTTGTTTTCCCGGAAACAATATAAGTACATTCATATATTTTTCTGAAAAGAAAAAAAGAGGTATATAGCTTATACTGTAATATTTTAGAGCACATGCCTTTGTATATTCTACGTCGCAAAACTGCGACCCATATGAACCATGCCGGATAATTGGAATTATGAATTTCATTAATAAATCATTAGAATTGAAAATAACAAGTCCTATATCTTTTCTGAAAAAAAAAGAGAGATAATATTCTGCAATATTTTAGAGCACATGTCTTGTTAATATTCCCGGCAAAGAATTGCGACCCATACAAAACATAAAGGAAAACTATAACCCGAAATTAATAATTAAGGGGTGACGATAAAAATGTCTATAACTTTTAGCAGAAAAAAGAAAGACTAATATCTCAGAAGAAAACTCACTTTAAGCATGGGGATGGGGTGATCCGAACCATAGCTTAAACTCACAAATAAATGCTTCACCCACTCGAACGTAGTTCAAATTCACGTTAATTAAACAGACTATCGGTTAGTTTTAAATTCCATAGTTCAATTATCTGGATCGGATTGTATTATTTTTTTGTTTTTTGGTTTAAATAAAGATCTGGATTGGATTGGTTACTTAAAATATTATAAGATACTAGAATATAACAAGGATTTTTAACATATAAATAAGCTAATACGTACTTCCGAATAATCATCTATGTCCACTAGCTCGAATGGTGTGTTTTTGTTTAGTATTACATCGAGAAGACGAGAATATATATACAACTAAATTCGATCAGTACTTGGATGTTTAAATTATATGAACGTGGTTTGTGGAATAATTTCCTTTTCTTGTAAATAATTTTGTGAAAGAACAATGATCTTACGTAAGTTCTCTCTTTACCCATGATCCAAACAAACGGAATCCTACAAATTAATACTTTTTCATGGCTGATTGGAGAAAAAATTTAGCTGCAAAATTCAAACATATTTTTATTTAAATCATTTACCTATGCTGTTATACCCAAATATTTCGTGACAAATAATCATCCAAGTGGACTTTGTGAAAACGAAAAATCAGTTGGTTCAAAATCATTAATTAGTAGGCTAGGTGCCTAATTAATTTGTGACATTCAACCGAACATTCAGTTAATTAGTTTTTCTTAATCTTAATCAGTAACATGCATTTCTTCTGGAATTCGAATCCAGGTGATAAATTTATTGGCGGCATTAACATAAGCTAGTAGATTACACACATTGTCACTCTTAGTTAATTGATTGGATTAGTAAGTAATCGATTAGAACATGGCCCATAAATTGGGCCTATATATAATTTGGGCTCAAGTCTGCTTTTTGATTATTCTCCAAGCAAATGAAAAACAGGCCCACGGTCGAGATATTATCATTTTATAATACCTCTTCTTCTGAAAATACCGTTTAAACCCTAAACTCTAGCCACCGTGGAATTTATGGTCGGCAAACCCAGAAATCGACTTTCATGAATCTCTTCCACCTCTGTTTCTTAATCTCAAAATAGTTTTTTTCTTTTTTATCGACATCCATGGCTGCTTCTAGATTATGTTCGGCGGAATGTCTCAGAACCGTGCGTACGCCGATTATCGATCCTGGTTTCCCTTCTTCTCTTCTTCTCTTCTTCTCCTCCTCCTCCCCCGTCAGATTCTCCGGCGAATCAATCTTCGTCAAGCTCTAAACCAGAGCCCAACGAGCCCAAAGGATCCGGTTTTGATCCAGAGGCAGTTGAGAGGGCGGCAAAAGCTCTTAGAGAGATCAATAGCTCTCCCCATTCCAAACAGGTGACTTATCATTTCTAATTTTAACGAGCGACTCAAAACTGGATTTGATTTGAGAAAGATGAGTCTTGTTAGCTTGTTGAGTTTTTGGGTTTTTTTTTTTCAATTTTCAATTTTCAATACAGGTGTTTGATCTCATGAGGAAGCAGGCGAAAACTCGGTTAGCTGAGTTAGAATCAGATAAATCTCATAATGATATTGTGAGTAACTGAATTTTTCAATTTTTTGCTGCCATTGTTGCACTTGCGCATACTGTATGCAGAAACATGGGATATAGTTTTGATGCGATTCTTGATTTGTAATTGGCAGGAGAGACAGCAGAAATTGGCTGAGGCGCAGAGAAACCTTTTGCAGACGCAGGCGCAAACCAAAGCGCAGAATCTTCGATATGAGGATGAGTTAGCCAGAAAGAGACGGCAGGTTACTCTCTTTTTTTCTTTCTCGTAGATGAAACAATCTTCCTCAACTTATAAGATCTTGACGAATGTGTTTTTGGTTTTGGAAATGATGCAGACATATCATGAAGCTCAGAGACATCATAATGCTGAATTGGTTAGGATGCAAGAGGAGTCTTCTATCAGGAAAGAGAGGGGCAAGAATTTCCACTGAAGAGCAGATCCAAGCTCAGCAACGCCAAACTGAGAAAGAGAGAGAGCCAAACTTGAGAGAGAAACGATCCGCGTCAAAGCCATGGCTGAAGCTGAAGGTCGGGCTCACGAAGCCAAACTTACCGAGGAGCAAAGCAGAAGGCTGCTTATGGAAAGGATCAATGGTGAAAGAGAGAAGTGGCTTGCTGCAATCAACACAATGTTTGGTCACATCGAAGGTACGGAATCTGATAATATCGAGACGAAATTTATATCAGTTTTTGTTTGTTATTCCTTTGTTTACTTTCTATATAATAAAACTGGCAGGAGGATTCAGGACTCTATTAACTGACCGGAATAGGCTGATTATGACTGTTGGAGGAGCTACGGCATTAGCTGCTGGTGTTTACACAACTCGGTTGCATCTCCTTATTAGATATGAGATGGTATTAATGCTACTTATGTCTCATGATCGTTTTGTGTTTGACAGGGAAGGAGCTAGAGTTACTTGGGGTTATATTAATAGGATACTTGGCCAACCATCGCTTATTCGAGAATCTTCCATGGGAAGGTTTCCATTGGCAAGCTCAATGTCTCAGTTGAAGAACAGAATCACAGGCGGCAGCTGCAGCAGAAGGGAAAAAGCCGCTTGACAATGTGATTCTCCATCGTTGTCTAAAGAAGAGAATCGAGCATCTTGCTCGAGCTACATCGAATACCAAATCCCATCAAGCACCATTCCGCAACATGATGTTTTATGGACCCCCTGGTACCGGTAAAACTATGGTGCATGGCAAGGGAAATAGCTCGGAAATCGGTAAGTTATTAGTAAAACTATGCTACTTGCTATGTCAAGTGTCTAATCTTTTATGAGTTTTTATAGACAAATATTTGGTTGCAGGGTCTGGATTATGCTATGATGACAGGAGGAGATGTTGCTCCCTTGGGATCACAAGCTGTTACTAAAATCCATCAGATATTTGATTGGGCTAAGACATCCAACAAAGGTTTACTTCTTTTCATAGATGAAGCCGCTGCTTTTCTATGCGAGTAAGCTCTCTTTCTCTTCCTTTTTTTCTATCATTGACTCATATAGCTGCATTAGGTTTCTAAAGGAAGATGGTTCGTTTTCTTTGCCAGGCGTAACAACACTTACATGAGCGAAGCTCAGCGTAGTGCTCTAAACGCATTGCTCTTCAGAACCGGTGATCAATCCCGAGACATTGTTCTTGTCTTAGCTACCAACAGACCTGGAGATCTGGACAGTGCGGTTACAGACAGGATCGATGAAGTGATTGAGTTCCCACTTCCGGGTGAAGAAGAACGTTTCCAGCTTCTGAATCTGTACCTCAACAAGTACTTGAAGAAGGGTGAGGACAACAGAGACGCAAAACCGAAATGGAGTCATTTGTTCAAGAAGGTTTCACAGAAGATTACAGTGGAAGAAAACTTAACTGACCAAGTGATCTCTGAGGCGGCGAAGAAGACTGAAGGGTTCTCTGGCCGTGAAATCGCAAAGCTTGTGGCCGGAGTACAAGCTGGAGTGTACGGACGAGCGGACTGCGTATTGAATTCGCAGCTTTTCAAAGAGATTGTTGAGTATAAAGTTGAAGAACATCACCAGAGGATTAGGCTTGCTTCTGAAGGCTTTCTCTTAGTCCATTTTTCTTTTGATATTTAATGTATGTGACTTACTAATTCAAAAAAAAAGATATTTTTTATGGAAATTTTGTGCTAAAAATCGATACTTTAGAATGTTATTATTCAACCTATGCTAAAGATTTTTCAAAAGGATTTTTTTTTTCATATTAACCGATTAAGCAGACCGGTTGTTAACAACTTAACATGTTTCTGACATTGAAAGTTGAAACTTCTTTTAAAAGGCATTGACCTCGGGGTCGGGAGACACTAACGCGGCAAATCCTAACCACAAGTCAACACGTGGCGAATACAAAATGACGTTCCTTCCCAACGTAATCGCCTATTTAGTCGCCACGTTAACATCCAATAGCCACGTGTCCGACACTAACCGCTAATCTAGTGAAAGAAAAGGAATATAATCTCTGTTTCTCTCCTCTATAACTATGAACTTCCATTGGTGATTGAAACCAGAAACAAACGGTAAGAAAACCAAACAAATCGAAACAAAAATAGGAGTAATGATGGAGAAAAGAACGATGATGATAATGATGCTTGTGATGGTGGTGGTACTGACGTGGCAGAAGGAATGCCATGGATGGGGAACAGAAAAAGCAGAGGATCTGGTTAGCAGTGAAGCAGAGAATGCTAAAAACGCTGCCCAGACCGCTAAAAATGTGGCGGCCGAGACCGCTCATGACGCCAAGGTCAAAACCGCGTCTTGGGCTGGTTGGGGTTTCTGATAAAATCTCTACGTAAGTGATACTCTTTTTGTTTACATTTTTTTTTTTTTTTTTTTTTTTTTTTTNTTTTTTGCGTGTTATTGTTATTGTTAATTTGAATGAGGCCATAATCTACAAATCAAATGCTTTTCTATAGATTTGAAAATATATGTAACTAAAAGCATTATTTTCGTTTTAGAGGAGGCTTTAAAAGCATGATTGTCTTCTTGTTTTGGTAACAGAGGATTGGGAAACAAGAAAGATGAAGCAGAAGAAGCGGCGGAATCGGCGAAGAACTACGCTTACAACAAGGCTGGATCCGCCTATGACAATGCAGGTTACGCCAAGGACTTTGCATCTGACAAGGCCGGATCTGCTTACGACACTTCTCAAAACGCAAAACATTATACTTATGATAAGGCCGGTGATGCCAAAGACATGGCCTACGGCAAGGCTGGTCAAGCCAAGGACATGGCCTACGACAAGGCTGGTCAAGCCAAAGATATGGTCTTTGAGAAATCCAGTCAGGCCAAGGGCATGACTTACGACAAAGCGGGATCAGCCTATAACAAAGCTGGCCAAGCCAAAAATATGGCTTACGACAAGGCAGGATCAGCCAAAGATATGGCCTACGAAGAAGCTGGCCAAGCCAAAGATGTGGCTTACGACAAGGCCGGCCAAGCCAAGGACATGGCATACGACAAGGCAGGATCAGCCTACGAGAAGGCGGGTCACGCAAAGGATATGGCATACGACAAGGCAGAATCAGCCAAAGATATGGCCTATGACAAGGCTGGTCAAGCCAAGGACATGGCTTACGACAAGGCGGGCCAAGCCAAGGACATGGCATACGATAAGGCAGGATCAGCCTACGAGAAGGCTGGTCACGCAAAGGACGCTGTGAGTGAAAAAGCATATGATGTGATTAGGATGGCTACGGATAAGGGAGATGAAGCTAAGGAAATGGCTTATGGAACATACGAAAGAGCTAAAGAAAGGTCCAAGAATGCTAAGGACATGGCATCTGATAAAGCTCAGAATGTTAAGGAAACCGCAGGGCGAGTGGTGGACTATGGTAAAGAGAAAGCAGCGGACTCATACGGATCAGGGAGTGACGCAGCCGAAAATTTCGAGGAGGCACTGTATAAGGTTGGGGAGAGGTATGGTGCAGCCAAGGACTCAATGTCGGAGAAAGCAAAAGAAGCTTATGAGAGTGCAAAGGAGAAGGCTTCGGACGCTGCTGGAGAGTACGGTACATATATGAGAGACCGTAATGCTGAGCTTTAGAACCGGAGGGGTTATAAACGTATAGGTGTTCCATTTAGATTCCACATGTTTTTTGTGTAAGATATATATATATATATATATATATATATGTATATCAGTATATGTATATGTAAGAATGGTGGAGCTGCTTTGTTTTAGTTGCAAAAAATCTATTTCTCACTTATGGATCTATCAAATACGTAACACAAGCTTCTTGGAGTATGAAAAGCCTTTGAATATGACATTAGTACATTACATTGGTATTCAGCCACGTTTTTCCCAATTATTCCTCAATAAGTTTCTATATAAGTAATTTTTTATATTAAACATTAGTTTAAGTTTACAAGAGTTTTAGAGAAAGTGGCAACTGTAGATCCATCCATTGACGTTATTAAAAAGAGTCCCTTTCATACATATACAAGACAAGGAATTATATATATATTCGGTTTTGTTTCTTCTATAGATGTAATATATATGATGCGGTTTTGATATTATGGCTTCTTACCTCTTATTTAAACATGGACATGAACTACCGAATGATTAAGCTATGATGGCTTAACTTGATCGAGTGGCTCCACCTTTAATAAACAGAAGCAAGGAATTTGTTGAGAAGTTTATTGTAGGCAAATGGTCTCTCCAAGTGTACCAAGTGACCTCCATTCTTTATACTGTCCACACTTGTCATTTCTCCCAATTTTCTACAACATAAAGTATTGGTGGACATGAATTAAGCTAAATTTTTATGTAAGATTAGAAAATGAGCTTCAACAAAAAAAAAAAAAAAAAAAGAAAAATAGAAATATTGAGAAAACTAGTAATTAAGNAAAGTAAAATAGAAATATTGAGAAAACTAGTAATTAAGAAAGAAAATAAAATCGATTATTAGGTGAAGAAACTCACATTCGCACGTCTTTCCTAAATTCATGATCGAAGAATCGATCATTCTCTGCAAGCGAAATAATTTATGAAACGTGTAAGATTTTCAAATGGTTTTGGTAAAGTATTTAATAGTCATAAATAGATGTGGGCTTGATTTTCAAACTTATTTCTGCCGGGATAAAAATGTAAGTTAATAACAAAAAAAGACAAAAATATATCCCTTTCTGAAGTAAATTAGACTAATTAGGAGTAACAACTACATTTTTTGTTCTTGGACAGCAGTAACAAACTATTAGCACATTTTTATGAAAATTAGGGAATGCAGTGTCCTCCTTGCTGACGATTAGAGCTTCTAAGATTTCAGCCCTTTCTTTCCTATGTGTGAACATTATATGTGTGAATACATAATCACTGGTTACTTTTTTTTTGTTAAAGTACATAATCACTGGTTACACTTAATTTTTTAAAATAGAAAGACAAAAATCATATACCGGTTGAAATATATAAAAACCCGATAAAAAAGAATCCGAAAATAAAATGAAATAACACAGATGCAGTGCACCTTAAGGTAATCCTTTAAAGGCCGTTTTGGGAGCCAAATGCGTTTATGCAGAGCAACGGAGAAAAGAAACTCAAGTCCCTCAACCGTTTCGGGTAGCAAGAGATCCGACAGTGTGTTAAACCCAAATCGGTTCACTTTCGAAACGGTCATAACCGAAGGCTGGATACCACCAGAGCCCTGACCATGCAACTTCGCAATCTTGAACGCTACAACGACACCGTAGCTAAACCCAACAGGGACAAACTCATGCACGCCGAGGATACGCATAGCCTTAACCAAACACTCGGCTTGAAACTCCGGTGACCGGTCCGGTTTATCGGTGTAGGACCCACCGAAGAAGAGCAAGTCCGGTATATAAACAGAGTATTTCTTTGATAACGAGCGAACCTGTAACGCCCACGTCAACACTCCGTCGCCGGCGAAACCATGGATGAGTAACACGGCCGGTTTATCGCTGGTTTACTTCGGTAACCAGAAATTAATTTTGGTTCCTGGTTCGATTTCTACAGTGTGCGGAACACTGCCGGTTGATTCCACGATGATGCGCATTGAGGATCTTAGTGCACCCGCCAAGTTCACCATTGTCTACTATAAAACCTTTTTTTCTGTTAAATCTTTGTTAAAAAAAAAAATTCCTCTCTTAGATTTGTAATGTCGAGATTTCTTTATACTATTTTACAAAGAGATATGTTCTCAAATTATTCTTGACAAAATGATTGATGGATCATATATATAATATGATTCCCGTGCAAAAATTTGGGGCAGATGGGCATTTATATATGATTCATTGTCAATTGAATAGCTCAACAACCATCTTCCCCACAATTCATTTCTTTCATGTTTAACCAAAAATAGATATGGGACCAAATAATGAATACTGTAATGCAAAATGCAATTATAATCTCATACAATCATATTCCATGGCTATGGCTGATAATTTTTTTTTGGGTACTAATGGCTGATAAACTTGTCAATCATAATGCCACAAATATAGGACTTTCTATCATCAACAATATTGCAGGTTCTATAGATTGCAAAGTCATATATAACTTGAATATTCATGCAAATTGTTAGAATCGCAATGAATATTTCGATCCATATTTTTGCATGAATATTCAAGTTATATATGGATCGTATAATTATTACTCAGATAGTATTACTAGGCTTTTCAGTTGATGATAGAAAGTATTCATTGCGATTCTAACAATTTGATATTTTTGAAAATATATTTCCGGGTAACTCAGATAGTATTACTAGGCTTTTCAGTTGATGATAGAAAGTATTCATTGCGATTCTAACAATTTGAAAAGCCTAGTTGATATTTTTAACAAGGTTTTTATAGGCTTTTCGAACAACCTATTATCTTTTTGTCTAAACAGATCGATATTAATTAGGGATAGTGCATTGTATATTATTTAAGAAAATATTGCAGCAAGGAACAATAAATATTACACAAAATATAAATAAAATAAAAGTTGTCGCGTTTTTCATAATTTAAGAGTATCTCCTCCAGATTTTCATGATCTTATGAGATGGCTAATGGCTCCATACATGAATGGTCCGACTGCTACCGACATTGTATTCGATTCTGTAGTGGGTTTTATTTTGTAGCATTCGATTCTTTTGATATGATACTTAAAATATTTTTATTAACCGGGCGTGAACTCCACCTAATATTACATATTTTGCTCGTAATTAAAATAGAATTCAAAGAAAATCAAACAAAGCAAGACAATTGATTGTTCAATGACATAAAAGATTGACATGTATCAGGATCAAATATAACTTAATAACATTGTAATTAAGTTATATTTATTGAAGGGTTTTATCTTCGGAGTGAATGGATGCAAGAAATATTTTGAGACGCCTGTTGTAAACACAAGGTCTTTCCAGTTGTACCAAATGACCTGCCTTCTTTATACTATCTATTGTTGCTTTCTCACCTAGTTGGCTGAAAAAGTAAACAACGACAAATATTAGGAAAAATAAAAAATAATCATTTCAAATGGTTAAGAAAAATAATAATTTTAGTATCTTCAAACTTACTCTTTCATGTTCTTAGCTAATTGGAGATCAAAAATTTGATCACTTTCACCCCATAGGAGATGTATTTTCTGCATTCACACGCCAAAAAAAAATATTATATGAAATCGAAATTTTAATTTACAAAGGTGAATGGAATAGACTATGAACTAATTCACGAGAGAACAAAAAAAAGAATTTCACATCATGTATACACACACATATACGGATGTGGACATTTATTTATATACGTACCTGTGGTAAATGAGGGATTGTAGCGTCCTTGTTGCTGACTACAACAGCCTCTAACAATTCAGCTCTTTCTTTCCTGTTGTTGAACATTACCTACCAATTTCACCGGTTATATAAAAAATTTAACCAAACGTTCACATTACTAAATAATTTTTGTTTTCAACACAAATAGAATCAGTAAAATATATAATATCAATTCTAGTTAAACACGACACTTAAAGATATAGTTACCCACACATATATATATATATATATGATACATAGCATGAGAGTACGTAGTTGAACAAACTATATTTCTAGCATATCAGAATTTCTATATATAATCTGCCACATGGGTATATTTACCTATAATATATTATAGGTCATTTAATCATAGATAATGTTAGCCTGTTAGGCGAACGAATTATAATGGACAGACGTTAAGTTCAGATTAATTTTCAAAAGGAAGGATAGAAAAGCAACATGATAAATTAACTCTTCTGAAAATTAATAGAGATCATAACAATTAAAACAATTAAATTTCTGAAAACCGTGTAAGCGTAATTAATGTATTAACATAATACAGGAAGACCTCTATAAAATAATAATGTTGGAACTTTGAAAATTTATTATATTATAGAGTTATTATTTTATCGATAAAGTAATAATAATTATTTTATAGAAATATTTTATCAAAATTTTTTTTTTATAAAATATTGTTTTTTCAGTTTTTATTCAAATTTTATTATATTTTGTTATTTACATATTTCATATTATGTTAAATTTCCATTTTGCATATTTTTTTTTCTTCGTACGAGACATTGTTTCGTTTTAATATATACAAATCTTTTTTTTTTAACACCATTAGAAATTGTTGATGCAATAAGTAAAATTCGAGATGAGCTGCAATGAGAATCCGACTTTCAGAAAATACAAACTATATTAGAGTCATATTTTACTAAATTGCCTTAGATATATATGCCTAAGTTTTATAATTTATTTTAGCTTATTGTTGAGACTATATTTTTACATAGGAGTTTCAAAAATATTATTATCTTATCATTTTATCGTATTTTGCTATTTTATATACTGACCCGAGTTGAGACCAGAGAAATTTATTATTTTATAATGATTATTATTTTATCATATATCACTTTATAGAGATTTTACTATAAAGGGCTTATATGTGTACTTGTGTAGTTTCAATGTCCCGAACAAAAAAAAAAGGCATAGTCATGAAGTTCGGAGATATATAGAAAAGAGGCATTACTTCGCGAGTTCCACCTAACTCTCACAATCACCCATTTTAGAAAGTGTGATTTATATGATAATATGTACATTTAATTATATACCCCAAGCGACAATCGAAAATATTTATCCACAGTTATGATGTCTCAACAATATGAAATGGCGGGAAACTCAAAACATATAGAAATTCGAACGGAATGACATAGATAAACCATCAAACACATTTGTTTAATTTGCCAAAAACAGAAAATTGCTTGATTTGTTACTGTTTATCATTAATCTTGTATAATCGTAGAAAGACCAAAAATATAAATCACAATTTTTGCATAAACTTATGGCTGCTAATTAACTAAAAAACTATACAAATTAAGTGCAATATCATTTTTTTTCCACTACACAGAATGTCAATCATAAGGTAACTATCAGTTATTTTCAATACGAAAATAAAATAAAATGAAGTAACTTTGCGCACTAATTTAGTACCTCAATGAAGTCCTTGAACAATCGATTAGGAAACCACAAGGGTTTATGCACGGCAATGGTGAAGAGAGCCTTAAGACCCTTAACCGACGTCGGTAACAAGAGATCCTTCGAAGAACTAAACCCCAACCGCTTCAAATTCGACTCACTGATTGTGTCAGTCATCGCCAGTATCGAACCGGACACAACCATAGCTCTAACCATGTCCGGGTAACTCTCAGCGATCTTGAAAGCCACCATGCCACCGTAGCTAAACCCTACGGGAACAAACTTATCCACGCCGAGGATACGAAGTCCCTTGACGACACAGTTAGCTTGAAACGCCGGAGATCGGTCCAAATTATCGGAGTAGGATCCACCGAAGAAGAGGAGGTCCGGTATGTAAACCGAGTACTTCTTGGACAGCGCACCGACTTGAAACTGCCATGTCACGATGCCTTCGGCGGCGAAGCCGTGGATTAACAAGATGGCCGGTTTGGTTGGTTTATCCGGTTTTGTTGGTTTTCCAGTACCGGATTTCTTCTTTAGGGTTTCTTTAGGGACCCAAAAGTTCATCTTCGTCCCTGGCTCGATCTCTAAAGTGTATGGAACGACACCGGCCATTTTCATGAAACTGTACATCAATGGCTTTTGTGCCTCGACCAAGTTCACCATTGTGCAACTTTTCTTTTTGGCTGTTCTTTTTACTTGTGGTGAGATGTTTGATTTCAAAAGGATCAAATGGGAATTAGCGGCATTATATAAACTTCGTTTTTTTGTTTTTTAATGGAACTTGTGAAATTGGGTTTGGTATTTATTAAAATGTGTTTGGTGTTGGGTTGTTATCTTTGTTCATCTAATTTCCTTTTTCTAATCAGATCCTGAGTAGAGAATAACACTTCTAGAAACTATAATCGTCATATTGGTCAAATAAGTAGATATGAAATCAACCATAAAACAAAAAAAGAGAGTTATGTTATTAAAAAAATCAATCATAACGAGTAAGATAAAAAAATCAATCATATATTTTCCATGCACACAATGCGTATAAAAGACGTATTATCTAGGTTTAAAATTGTAGTTAAAACATATGAAAAAATCGTATTCTTGATTTATTTGGCTATAGTTTTGACTTTTCTCACTCTTATTTAATTAAATGAAATTATGCTATGTTTTAGACTTATTATATAAATTGATAAGTAGACTACTGGACGAATACACAATTGGAGGACTGAAAACAATTTCTTCGCGTTGGCCGTTGGGCAGTCCTCGTAATGTTATGCAAAGAAAAGCTAAATGTAGAAAGAAGAAAAGAGAGAAGAAATGTTTTTGGTAAAACTCATCATGTATCTACTGATGTATCTACTGTGTGTTCTGTAAGTGAGGTTGCTTGTGTCTAGCTAATATCTAGAGGTAATTATGTCTTGTGGTAGATATTTTGGGACTCAAATTTCGTGTAAGGGGTAGAGAAAACAGAGACTAGAGACTTCTTCTCTAGGCTATAAATATGTGGTGAGTGCTGTTGTGTATGATATGAGAAATAACAAGAATAATATCAGCTTCTACATCTCATCTCCATCTACTTCACTTAATCTCTTTCAAAGTTTTCATTTCCAAAAACGTTTTTCTCTTTGAATTAGAGAAAGAAGAAGACTGTCGATCACGAGGAAGAAGAAGACGACGCGTTACCTAGTAAACGCTTGCTTCACACGAAACCGTTTTCCTCTCAACTTCTTTCTCTCTTCTCTCTCTGCGCTCTCTCTGTGATCAGAAGAATGATTTGAAATTTTGAAAGAGAAGAAAGAGGCAGTTATAAAGAAGATCTTCAAGAATCCGATTATTCAGTTTTCAACAAATTAAAATTCAAAATCCCTCTTTTAAATCAACAAAAGAGCCGTTGCTTTGAAGACGTTTCTGTTCCGCTTAAATTGATGATTCTCTCTTTTAAAACGACAGCGTTAATAGCCAAACGACAGCGTTTTACGCCAAGGGATCACGAAACAAAAGCCTTGACCTTTATTGATCTGTTTGCAGCCAAAGCCAATATACAACATTTGCAGCGAGGAAAAGATTCCTTATCTGCATATACAAACGTAACGTACATAAAGATTACAAACAAAGTTGTTTTTTTTTTACACATGATTAGTTCTTGTTACAAGTTCATGATGTTTCTTCTTCTGCAGGTTGTTTTTGTTCCTGGGCTTTCTCTGCCTCCAGCTTCCTCAGAGTACTCGAGCTTATCTTGTTTCCACTCGATCCATCCGATACTATTTCCACAACTTCGATCTGCACAATCGTGTTTCACAATTAGAAAAGATTGATCTAAGTAGTAATTCTGGTTTTGATGATCAAAGATGTTATCAGAGAAGATAAAACCTTAAGTTGAGAGAGCCCTCTTTCTGCTCTCTTTCCGTTAACTGACAAGCCACCAGGTAATGTCTCTTTGCTGCAGATTATGATTTAGTTAAAAATCTTTTCATGAAACGCACGTATGTTGAATACAAGTAAACATGTGAAAAAAGAGTTGAAAACCTGACAACAATAGCTTCCAAAGTTTGATCAACGATAGAAGGACCATAAGGATCGGTAATAGGTTCAGCTTGTACAACCAGCTCCGGTTTAATAGACTACACAAGCAAGAACGTTGAGTAATTTTTTAGCACTCATTTCACATGTCACACGGCGGTAAGAAGAAAATGATGTGAGTACTGTATATAAAACTTTACCTTGACATAGAGCTCCACATTACGCATCCTTTCTTCAATCGGTTGTATCATTTCAGAGAACTGTACACACAAAAGAGTCAAGATGAGGAGAAATATGAAGTTATGAACTAGAAATAACTCAATTCACAAGGATAAACAGTTTCAGCTTTAGATCAAAGGGTCTTCTTTTGCCTTTAGATCAATCAAGGCCACTATATAAGACTTTAACCTCAAGTAAGTTGCGAAATTGAACAAAATTTGCCAAATCCTTCGTTCTGGAATGATACGGTAAAACAAACAGGGAAAATGCCAACCAATCTAAGCAAAAAGAGGACAAATACAACAAAGTATAAAAGTTTTAGACTTGAGAACAAAGAAGTTTAAAAGGATCTTCTTTTGCCTCTTGATCAACAAGATAAAAAGTTCAAATGCCACCGAACTTAGCTACTGTATATATGATTTCAATCACTTTTGCATAAGTTCTGAAATTTGATAAAAATATTTGCCAAATTTCTCGTTCTGTAAATACTTGCTAAAGTAAAAAAACAAAAAAAGCTAACTAAGCATAGGCAAAGAGGGCAAAAATCGATAAGAGTCTTGAAGGTGTGATTTGACTTACTTGCTTGTTCGTCAACATTGGACCATCACATACTCCCACCACTAATCGATCCCTAGCCAGCTCCGCCGCCGCCTGATTTTTTCCAGCCACACCACAAAAAACTCCATACATAAGCAGAAATGAAGAGAGAGAGAGAGAGAGAGAAACAAAAACAATCACCTTGAGGAAAGTTCGATGCCCATCGTGCAATCGATCAAACGTACCTCCGAGAACGACAGCACGGAACGAATTCGCCGGAGACATCTTTGAATCTCTCGCAGCTGCCATTTTTCGAATATCTACCAAGTTGTGTAATCAACTAACTGATCAGGTAAATGATCTCATTTCGATTTCACCAAACCTAGACCGGTTCGGTAATTCCCGGTAGAGATGGTTGGTTCATTTTATGACAGATGACAAACCCCGTTAATTCAGCTTTACTCCGACTCATTGGTTTCGTAGTTAAACCAAAAAGTAGACAGAAGTAGAACTCACTTGTTCACTAATATTCTTGGCTAAAATCTCCCTCCAAAGTTTATCTTGTTACAAAACCTGAGGATTCCCGGGAAACGACGGCATTCTGAAAGGGAAAACAGAGCTCACTTGTATGATTATGTAATGGATTTTGTCGAATTTCACAAACCTAATTGACTGAGAACAATAAGAAAAAGACCTTTGTGATATAAACCTAATCAAAGCTAATTATCCCCAAATCGTTTCTCATGTCTAATATATTTGGGTTTAATGTTACAGAACAGTTGTGTAATTCAAAATTTTGGATGTTCCCATTCAACTGCTTAGCAGCACAAAGAGAATGCTTAGAGAACAAAAAAACTATTGAACAATCTAAATGGCAGACGAACAAACTAATTGACAGAAAGCGGATTTGATCTACAGCTTAAATTTAGTATGAAACACAGATAATCCAAAAACATTAGAGTCTAATAATCTGCAGTCTGAGAGGATTATACAAAACATGAGGATTTAATCTCATTTGCAGAGGAGAAACTAATCAGGAAAATTCGAAACTTAGTATGAAACATGATTAAACACATTAATCGAAGCCAGTTATTAGCGTTTCCATAAAAGTGCAGTCCAGTATTCAACAAGACACATGGAATCTGATTATCGGTGAAAAATCGTACCTTTAGCCGGAGACATTGCTAAGAATGTTTCTTCCCACTCGGAATCTGAACAAAAAATTGATAGAAACCCAGAAAACACAGCTCAGTTAACAATCTGGAAATGAAATGTGCGAAAGGAACCAAACGAAGATTTCGAGCTGTCTATAGATAGTTTACGAAATCGAAACAGTTTTTCAGATGATGAATAATGCGAACCAAGTAGTGTAGAAGAAGGCGGAGGAAGACGAACGAACCTGGAGAGGTGAAGCAGATGAAAAACTATAATTTAAAGCCCAAATCAATATTATAATGGGCCTTTTATCATAACCATAATGTAAAGCCCAAATCAATATGTTCTCGATTAAAGTCTTTGTTATCTCACGTCCAACTATAATTTTTCTTTTTTCTTCCAGATTTCTTGATTTGTTTTTATTTTCATGTTATCTAATCTCACCGATTGATTAATCGGAATTTTTGCTTCTTCTCTTCTCCATCTATGACTATAGTTTGATTGGACTTTCCAAACGATATAAAACAACAATTGTCATTAGTCAAAGAAAATCTTGTGAAGCAAAAATTTGTCTTTATTGGTCAAACAAGTAAGAATTAAAGAAAATTCCATATCAAGGCATACAATCTTTACCAAACCATACCGAACACTACTAACCATAATAAGAAAACGAACCTATAAACTGTTTGATCAGGAAACGATCTGCTTTTGCTTGACAATAAGGGAACAAGCCCTTCCTCTCTATAGTCTATAATTACGTCCATGTTGTTTATCAAAAAACATTGATACAAAAACCACCACATCTCTCATGTTATTTTGTTCCACATGTTCTCTACTTGTTTGCCGGAACACGCGTACATGAGTTTGGATGGGATTGAGCTTAAGAATGTATGGATTTTTTCATGAGTTTCTAGTAATCTTGATCTTGATTTTTAGTACCCGATACTTAAATTAAAGAACAAATGTTTTAGCTGAATAGGAGTTTCTTTGATTTGTTTATGCTATCCGGAAAGATAAGGGAATGATTTGTGAAGCTATATGTGTTGGTGGTTTCAGGTCCGGAAGACAATGTGGCCGATTATTACCAGCAGCAAGTAGAGATGCTTGAAGGCTTCACTGAAATGGAATAAATTGCAGAACGTGGCTTTCTCCCTGGAATGTCAAAGGTTAGTAGCTTAGATGATGCTAACTTGTCTCTTCTTCTAAAGACTATGATCCATTAGTTCTTGCTTATTGATGCTTATCTGCGTTGTGCATATAGGAAGAGCAAGATAGTTTGGCTAAAAGCGAGACATTGGCGATTAGAATATCAAACATTGCGAACATGCTTCTTTTTGCTGCTAGAGTCTACGCTTCTTTCACAAGTGGCTCTTTAGCAATTGTTGCGTCCACATTGGACTCTCTCCTTGATCTTCTTTCTGGCTGGATCCAGTTGGAGCTATCATTGTAAGTTTCTCTAAAAAAAAGTGTTGAAGATGGCTTTTCTCTCTCTTCCTTCTTCCTGAAATATGTGTGTTGAATCCATGTAGCTTGCATTGTACACGATACGGACATGGTCAATGACGGTTCTGGAGAAGGTGAACTCTCTTGTTGGGAAATCAGCAACACCAGAGTTTCTGCAGAAACTAACGTACCTGTGTTGGAACCACCACAAGGCCATCAGGCACATTGATACTGTAAGAGCCTACACATTTGGCTCTCACTACTTTGTTGAGGTTGATATTGTTCTTCCTGCTGATATGCCTCTGCAAGTGGCTCACGACATTGGAGAGTCGCTACAAGAGAAGCTCGAGAGATCGAACGGGCTTTTGTGCATCTCGATTACGAGTACACTCACAAACCCGAGCACGCTAGATCCCACTGTTAGCTGTCTCCCTGTTCTTCCCATCCACGCTTGGAAAATCTTTACAAATTTAATTTTCACCATATTGCTGTCTACTAGACAAGTGTGATATATATGAAAAAAAGTAGCCTTTGTAACTGTATAACTAGTTTTGTTATGCCTATTTTCATCTACTAGAAATATTATAACCTTTTCTTCGACCCTCACTGAATAATGTCGTTACGATATCGGTTTGAATTTAGTCAAACTCGAACCGAAATCATTTTGATTGATTTGGATAGAGTTGGGTTTGATTTATGATAAAAGTATGTTTTGTTCGTCCCACATCGGGAAGCTGAGCCTTGTGAGTCCTGTGGAAGCTAGTATAAATAACTGGGGATCAACGACGATTGAAACTTGCCTTAAACTAATGAGTAAGGAAAACAAAACATTGAAAGTGGCGCAAGACCAAGATGATCAACCAACCAGATCGGAAACACCAGATCACCAGAAAACCATGATGATCAACCGTGATCTACAAACCAGGTGATACGACTCCGTTTTACCTTCTGTTTTCTAGATCAATCCGTTAACCAGCCTATTGGCTCGAGAGAGTTTTGTTAACCCAGTGTTCGTTTCCTACTCACTGGGGGGAGAAAACACGTCTCCCGTCGTTGTTCACTATCACCGGAGAAACAATGTTACACCGTGATTCCGATACACCCGGAATCACACCTCTCAATTACAATAGAGCATTACTCACCTAGAATCAGAAGAACTTCCTAGAAGGTTATTCTCTCTCTCTCTAATTCTCTCTGAGATTTTTGCTCTCTCTCTGTAACCACTTCACGTTTCCCACAGCTCCCATTCTTCTTCTGTGTTGCACGTTACAAGGAGAGAAGACGACCGTTTGACCAAACAAACGCCAAGCTGGAGTATTCTGATACTTTTGGGCCACAGAAGCGAAAGCCTATATCCATGAGAGTTGAGACAACTGGGCCTTGGCCCATTCAAGAGTTTGAGCTGAAACAGCTCTTACATTTTTGTTTTCGATCTGTTCCGACCAAACGATCCATCCACAAATCGTTGCGAACTTTGAATGCATCTAGTTTCAACATCATCTGTTGCCAATGCATGAGAGATCTTAATCGTCAAGATCGGTGCTTTTAAAGAGTTGAGGAATAAAACTAGCCAATGTTCAAGTTAGAAGTGAAACAAAAGGGATAAAGCTAAAGGTGACCCAAGCGAGATACTTTGCAATGATTTTAAAGCAATAACATTGTGCATAACATGACAAACATCCAGCTTGTCAACACCACCTTGCAGATATTTTCTCACCGATTTTTTTTTTTTTCCGTTTGCTTCTCATTCGTGAATTCGGCTCTATTATTTGATTGTTTCAAATGAGAAAGAAACAGGGCTAATTGTTTTTTTTTTTTTTTTTTTTTTTTTTTTTTTGTTTTTTTATTTAAAAATNGTATTTGAATCTCAAATCATTCACATTCTCTGTACAGAATTAATAAGAAGATGGAAATAAGGATAAAAAGGATATATATTTTTTAATACGGATATTGTATATAAATAGCATCATTTTGATCATGATCAAAGTAGGACGCACATCATGAAAAGGTTATAAAGTACATGTATCATTCCTTAGTTCATTACCCGAGAGAACAGAGAACATTCAAAAAGTCATGAACACACAAGTAACCAACCTCATACGAAATTTATATTAAAAAAACAAAAAAAAACCTTACACAAAGACCAAAAAACACATTAAATGTATACTATGTAAAGAAAATGAAATAAATAATTTGATCAAGGCTAACTTTTTTTTTCCTTGTTAAAAAGGTATCCAATGCTAAAGATCATTCGCTACCTCGTAAAATCGTGCACAAGGCTGCTGGTTCGATCGGCGACATTAAGCCTCCAAGACAAGAACGGGTCGGCTGTCACGTGATGATCATCGTCTCTCACGTCATCAACGAAAGAATATTCGTTATCCGCCGGCGAGTAATAAGAAATTTTCTGCGTATTTTGCTGTTGGTGGTGAACCCAAGGTGACGATGAAGCATAATTAAAATTATTGTTATTATTATAATAATTTGAACCTCCGTGATGATCTGAAGTCGGAACTCCGGCCGCCCTTGATCCTCCGCTGGAAGTTGAGTTTCTTGCGGTCGCAGTACGTCTCTCTTCTTTCTTGAATCGGATTCCACACGCATTACACAATGACTGACCAAATTAAGAATCATATAAACTTAGTATCCATATATTTTTTATTTTTCTAACAGAGTAAAACATAACCAAATAGTACTTGGTTTAATAAAAAGATTGATATAAAGGTGCGTATTATATACCTTGGGACCTCTTGGACCGTTTCTCCAAAGAGGAGTAGAAGTGGTGTCGCAGTTAGCACAACGGCGAGCGAGAAGATTATTTCCGCCACCTCCACCGCCTTTCTTGGCACCGTGCAAGAAGTCCCAGCCTAAGGCGTTGGAGGTATGAGTAGATAATCTACGGTCGTCGTCGTCGTTGCAGAGGCGAGTGGAGGGAGTTCCAAGTGAGAGGGTGCAGTCAACAGAAGCATATGGAGAGGAGTGATGAACGACGTCATTTTCGGAGGAGAAGAACATTGAGAAACCCATTACACGCAAAAATATATATATGATCCTGATCCTGGAAACCCTAGATGGAGATCGTGATTGAGAGAGAATTAGAAGTGTGTGTGTGTGTTTTGTTTGGTGGTTATAAGGAAACGGTGAAAGAGGAGTCAGCTGAAAACAAGTCCACGTTGCTGTTGTGATTGAAGTGGAGACAGGACAGTATTTATAGAGCTTTAAGAACTCGACAAAAAGAACAAAAGTTGGTCCCGGGTGCTATATTTGTAATGTATATTTGTAATTTACGATTGAATATTGCTTTATTTATTTTAATTTGTTCTTTAGGTTTACATGTGTTTGGTTCTTTAATTTGACTAAAAAGATGTTGCAATGAATATTCTAAACATGTGTTGGTCTTTGGCTCAGTTCTTTTTTTCTTTTAGTTTGCTTATTCTGTTACTATTTTCGTTCTTAAGTAGTATTGTTTGGATCATTGGATGCACAACTCACATATAGTTTCTTAGAAATATACATATATTTGCACATTTTTTATATAGTATGAATATATACTTTTACTTTATGCATGTATTAGGTACACCATATATGATGTTTAGAAATTCAGTTTGCAAATCTAGCTACGAGAAATGTTAACAACATTTAAAAGATGTCTATATCTCTTGCTTTACCGCTATACAAATGTATTTCTAAAACAATACTTCTGTGAGCTGGAAATATTGCCTATGCTAAGCAAACTACAGTGTTATAGTGAATAAAAAAGAGATTGTTAATAAGAAAATGGTAAAGCAAGCAATTAATAATGACAAGTTCAATCTGCAGTAATTAAAGTGGGAGGAGAGAGTAGTAGTCAAAGAAGGGCCACGTGACTGGGGATGTCACGGTCTTCTAAGGATCTGGTCTCTCTCCGATCACGATCATCTCGAAACCATCTCTCTCTCAATCTCTCTCCGAATCTCGCTAACCCCTTCTTCCACACGTCATCGCTTGCTCTCACCAAGTCGACGTGTACCACTCTCGTTATATCATGAATCAGCTTAATGTGTAACGTTCACACTTCACCGCACTAGCTAAGTTCTGTTGTAAGAATGATAAGACTCTTGCGTGAATGTTTAATTATGTGACTATGTCATTCTAGGATCCCTTATTTCTAGCTGAAATGTCTTAAATTTTCTCATAATCTTGGATTCGGGATATGAATCAGGTTCGTTACCAATTTAAAGAAAGACTGTCGCAATTTCACAACAACAACAAAAGATGTACTTATAATCCAATATTTAAAAGAGAAAGATCGATCTATATATATTACCACTTGTCAATTAATTCTAAAACTAAATATCCACAAGTACTTTAATCGTTGCGAACTTTGAATGCATCTAGTTTCAACACTATCTGTGGCCAATGCATGAGAGATCTTAATCGTCAAACTAATCGGTGCTTTTAAGGAGTTGAGGAATAAAACTAGCCAATGTTCAAGTTAGAAGTGAAACAAAAGGGATAAAGCTAAAGATGACCCAAGCGAGATACTTTGCAAAGGTTTAAAAGCAATAACATTGTGTTCTTTCTTTAGCTTGGTAAGAGATAGATTCTGTTGATTAGTCAAAGAAGCAAGCTCCAACTCAAATTTAAAAAAAAAAAAAAAAAGAGATACAAAGAGAATGTACCCATCAAATGAGTACTCACTATGTACGTAGCTTCTAAGTTCTTTATCCTTTATCTTTTTTTTTTTTTTTTTTTAATTTTTTTTNATCTTTGGATCAAATAACGAAGTTACGTTATCTCAAATATTAGATTGAACTTAATTTCCTTTGATATGAACTTAAGATATGCTGTGAACTTATAATGAAAATACTGTATAGCAAAAATATCAGCTGATTTTATAGCTTACGCTCTTGTTTAACAAAAATCGACTAGTTTTTATATACAATATTCTTGTTGGAGGACGTGTGCCGCCAAACATGAACGGACAAAAACGTTTAACCGGAAAGAGTATAAACGATTTAAAGAACATCAAGAGACCCAGAGAGATGGAGAGATAGAGAGAGGGAACAAAGAGAATCGGATCGGTCTTGAGATTGGTGTTTTTTGTTCAAATTGAGACGACCACCGCTTTCCCAAAAGATGCTTCTCTCTCTCACACACACATTTGGCACTTTACTTCGTGGAACACGAAACCTCACCCTAACGATTACCCCAAGACACTAAGTGTTCGACTTTGCAATTAATTTCACATAACTTGTCATGTCTCTTCACTCACGTGACTTTTAATCTTATTCTAAACTATACCCTCCATTTACATTCATATTATAATTTTATAAGTAAGCAATTGAATCACATTGCTTGGTCTAATCTAATATATATATGGTGCATGCATGCAAAAAAACTAGAGTAATTAATAAACCAAACACAAAGCACTTTGCGGCATTTTCTTTGCATTATCTCTATTTGGGCTTTTGTGAATATGGGCTCTTACAAACTTACGATGGGCCGATTAATATTAGTTTACCCAAGCATCGTTATAACCTGTAAGTGTAACTTGTACTTTGCCTGGAATATATGAATCTGCTTAAAACGACAGCGTTTTAAAGAAAGAACGAAAACTGAAAACCAGAAAAAAGGGTTTAAGGCTTTAAGCACTGAAATCGTCTTCTTCTTCCTCGCTCAGACGCAAAACCCTAATTTCATCGGAAATATAACAGTTCAACAAATTTTTGCTCTTCTCTTAAACCCTAGCCTTCGAGAATTAAGGTGAAGATGGATGCAGATGCTGCGGCAGACTCTCGTATTTGGAAAGTGAACGACTTGTTGAAAGACATTCGTATAGATTACGGCTCTCTCAGCAAGCCCGTGGACGATTTCGTTTCTTCGATTAGAAAAGCTATTGATGGAATCCCTGAGGGTTTTAAGGTAGATTTGCGGTTTTTCCCTTTTTCTCAATCCGGTTTCCGTCGTGTGGCATATGTCAATGCTCCTTGGAAATTTTTTAAAATTTGTGAGCTTTCATAACTTATTGAAATACTGTAATTATAGGTTACTTCAGAGTTAGCTCCCAATTTCGTTAGTGACATTGGAGCTGATAAAGTGGAGTTCAATTTTAAGAAGCCAAATGGTTTCAATCTCTGCGGAAGTTACTCCATTCGTTGTATGGCAAAGCCGGGTGCTTCTGTTGATCTTCTTGTCCACTTGCCTAAGGTTAGTTCGGAACTTTCAAATCGATGTTGTGGGTTGGTCTCGGATATGATGTAACTGTACAAGGGTGCTTGCAGGAATGTTTCTATGAGAAGGATTACATGAATCATCGATACCATGCGAAAAGATGTCTGTATCTTTGTGTAATTAGAAAGCATTTGCTGTCATCATCGTCCGTTGAGAAGGTCGAATGGTCAACTTTACAGAACGAGGCCAGGAAGCCAATTCTAGTTGTTTTCCCAGGTGGGTTCCAGTTTTTGTTGGATTAGTACGCTTTTGCGTCGACAATGTTACTTACGTTGAGAATGTGTTTGCAGTTAAGAAACCCGATCAGTTTCCTGGATTTTCTATAAGAATAATCCCTTCAGCAACATCACTGTTTAATGTTGCAAAGTTGAGTATGAGCAGAAACAACGTCCGTTCTGTAACCGCAGGTAATGCGGTTTGTTTCAAAAGAATGTTGAATTCTACTTTATAAATATGTACTGAGGCATCAATTTGTTGATATTCTGATTTTTGTTTGTTTGTTTGTTTGATGAAGACGGTGTTCCTCAGCCTACACCGACTTACAATTCAAGCATATTGGAGGACATGTTTCTGGAGGAAAATTCTGAGCTTCTCGAGAAAACTTTCTCTGCGTGGAAGGAGTTGGGCGATGCTTTGATATTGCTGAAGGTATGTGTAGTTAGTTAACATGTATTCTAATCAGATGTTTACTGTACTACTTACACGTCTATGGTTGTGTGCAGATATGGGCTACACAAAGGAGCTCGATATACGTTCATGATTGTTTGAATGGATTTTTACTCTCTGTGATACTGTCATACCTTGCAACCCATGGAAAAATTAGCAAATCACTAAACGCATTGGACATTTTCAGGATGACACTGGGTTTCATAGGTATGCTAGTACAGCTTATGTCTATTTGCTGCATTTGTAAGTATATGAATCTGCAATATTGGATAACCAAAATTTGTTATTCCTGTTTGGCAGCCAGTTCTAAATTATGGGAGAGGGGTCTGTTTTTTCCGCCACAAAGTGAAAACCGTGTCTCAAAGGAGGTGCGTATTCTACTTGCCTATCTGGCTGTTGTGTTTCTGTTTGCGGATCAGTATGACTATGCACTGCTGCTATTGGATACATTTAGCTAAAGCGTACTAGTCGTCTTCTAGTTTTCTTAGAGCACTTGACTTTCTTGATAATTAAGTAAAGCAAGTATTTTCTATCAAAGAAGTTATCACGTGCGTATATTGGTGTAGTGTTCTCTGCATACTGTGCTTTACTGATTTTCAACGTTCAAATTCCAGGAGAAGATGCAGTTCAGAGAGCTGTTCCCTGTTGTTATATGTGATTCGTCTACACTTGTGAACTTGGCTTTTCGGATGACCAGTGTTGGATTCCAGGAGGTATCTTAAGCTGGAGAAAACTCAATTCAGTGTTGTTCTCTTTTCGGTTGTGTGACTTGTTCATGTAATTTGTTTCTTGGTCAGCACAGCTCCAAGATGAGGCTTCTTCGACGCTTAAATGTACGGAGAAACTCAAAGATGGAGGATTCGAGGAGGTTTTTATGACCAAGGTTGACTATCCTGTTAAGTATGACCATTGCATTAGGTAATGTTTGCTTCTCACTTCTCTTGATTGATATTCATTGTAGTGTTAGGGATGGAAGTGGCTATTTTTGTTCATGTGGAATTATGACATTTTGAAAGTCTAGATAGGGAATTTTTTTCACCTGTTCAATACTCACCTCCATGGTTTCAAGCTCAAAATAGCTGGATATTTGAATTACTGATGGTCTGTACATATTTCATTGTTCAAAATTACTGATTTAGTTTTTTTCTTAAGCTGGTTTGTTCCCCTTCCAGTTAGATATCCTAACATATAAGTTCTCTTAGGTTAAACCTAAAAGGGAAAACAGCAGCGTCAATGTCAGGGTTTTGTTTGGACAAGGAGTGTTGGAGAACCTATGAGCAGAAGGTGCATAGCCTGCTCCAACAAGGACTGGGTGACAGAGCAAAAGCAATCCGTGTTGTTTGGAGAAATACCAATCAAGATTGGCATGTGGATAGTGTATGTTTTTTATTTCAGATTATGAATTTTACTTTTCGTTGCAGCTAAAATAGGCACTTTTTCTAACTTTTTTTACCCGTCTTTAAACCAGGGCTTGTCAGTTCTTGACAGAGAACCACTTTTCGTTGGCATATCAATCAGCTCTATCGAAAAGGCTTTTAGAACAGTCGATATCGGGCCAGATGCTGAAAACAAGATAGAGGTACATCAAAATTTCTGAATCATCCTTGTCTCCTTGGTCGTACTAAACAGTATATATCTGTCTAGGCACTCAAGTTCCGGAAGTTTTGGGGGGAGAAGTCTGAGCTAAGGAGGTTTAAAGATGGAAGAATCTCGGAAAGCACAGGTGTGTTATCAATACATGATTTTGGCAAAGTTTAACAATGAAGTTTCGAGTTAATGAAAACTGAATATTGCCTCTTTCATTATCTTAGTCTGGGTGACTCAGCAGTGGACAAAGCATCTTATCGTGAAACAAATTGTTGAATATATCTTCAAGCGGCATCTTTCACTCTCGTCCGATGACATTGTACAGTTAGTGGATCAACTTGACTTCTCTCTAATCTATGGGGATAAAGGTATTGCTAAACTCATTCGAACTTTTCACTTCTTTCTTCTTTGCATTGCGAGTGTGTCCCATTAATGTTTCAATCTAATCCTGCAATAATGCTGTTATGTCTCAGACCCGATATCCACATCAGGAAATTTGCTTCAAGCCTTCGAAGTTTTCTCGAAGTGCTTGCGTGAGATCGAAGGCATACCTCTAAAAGTCTCTAACGTCCAACCTTTAGACTCAGGTATGTTTTCCCATCGTCCCCTTTTGCACTGTGCTTTGAGCGAAAAACAAATTTGGGACTGTTGTTTGCAGTATTTGTGATTTATCATATACAATTTTCCTCGTGACTTGTCAGCTCTCAGGTTCACATCCGTGTTCCCTCCTGAACCTCACCCAGTGGCTCGCGAAAAAGTTGATGCTCGAAGACTGCATAGACTTACGCCATCTTGCATTCCAACATTGGAGGTCATGATTCAGGTGGGATCAGTACTCCAGATGGCGTAGCTACTTTGTGTGTCGTCGTCATCTAAACGCCCCTTATATTCTTTCTCTTTGTTTTGCTATTCGCAGCTTGAAGGTTCTGGTAACTGGCCCATGGGTGATTTGGCAATTGAGAAAACAAAATCTGCCTTCCTCCTTCAAATTGCAGAGAGGTGGGTTTTAAATTGTTGTTTTCATACTATTTAGTCGAAGTGTCTTGTCGAAATTCTTACAAATGAACATACTGACAGCCTTCAGAACGTTGAGCGAATACCATGCACAGCTACAGAGGATAATGTCGATGTTTTCATGGGTGGTTACGCATTTCGCCTGAGAATTTTGCATGAAAGAGGCCTGAATTTGGTGAAAGGAGAATGTGAGATTTTACTCTTGAACACTCATAATATATGCTATTTCTGAACAGAAAGCTTATGTGATACTACTGACTTCCTGAAATTCTCTTTGAGTTGCAGTTGGAGTTGACTCGCAGAAACATGTTTCCTCTGCCGATAAAATGCTTTTCATTCGCAGTCAACATGCAAGCATGATAAATGGTCTGCAAGGTCGATTTCCTACATATGCACCAGTTGCAAGGTACAAGGCGAATAATTTCATGTGTTTACTGTTGTTTGCTTTGAAGTTTCATAATCCCCGACCTTGTTTGCTATCTTAAGGCTTGCAAAAAGATGGGTATCTGCGCATCTGTTTTCTGGTTGCCTGGCCGAAGAGGCCATTGAACTTTTGGTTGCTCATGTCTTCCTCACAACTCTCCCACTTGGTGTTCCTTGCTCCCGCATCAATGGATTCTTAAGGTTTCTTTCCGCCACCATACTTGTATATTACGAAAAACAATGCCAACAATTAAAACATTACATCATTTCCCGCTGGATTGTGTAACAGGTTCTTGCGGTTGCTAGCAGACTATGACTGGATGTTCTATCCATTGATTGTTGATATAAACAATGATTTTGGCAGAAATGACGAAAAGGAGATCAATGTGAGTCCCTCGTTCAATAATGGGTCTAATATTGAGAAGATTTGTTAGAGGCCAAACGCCATATGTAAATGCTTTCTGTATTTTCTTTGCAGGATAACTTCATGTCAAGTAGAAAGGGCTACGAAAAGGACAGACAAAACATAACTTCAGCCATGTTCTTGGCAGCTCCTTACGACAAGGCATCAGAGGCATGGACATCAACTTCACCAAATTTACCGGTTAGTAATTACTATTTGCGTAGTTTTTGTAGTTTTTTCTTCTTGGTTTGACTCGGATTTACTTTACTTTGTTAAAGGAACAAAAAAGGTTGGCGGCTTATGCTCGAAGCAGTGCAAACGTGTTAAGCAAGCTGATATTGCAAGAACACAATGATTCTGTTCAATGGGAGGTGAGTGAGATGCGTTGAAAACAAATTGCATTGACCTGGTACTACAAGTAACATTATATTGACTAATATCAAGTGCATCTATATATGTTGCAGTGCCTTTTCAGGACACCTTTGAACAACTATGACGCAGTTGTTCTTCTCCACAGAGACAAATTACCTTACCCACGCCGTCTTTTGTTTCCGTCGGAACTTAAACAAGGTCCCAAACATGGCTCTCTCTGACTCTCAGTCTTATGTTTCCATCGTTAAATTCATAAACTTAATATATCCCACAATGATTTGAGCAGGGAAGCATGTAGCTCGTGGGAAGGCGAGTACAGTGTTTAACCCGTTTTTGTTGCCTGGAGATTTGAAGAAAAGCCATGAGGAGCTTAAGAATAAACTAATGGTTGACTTTGAGCCAACCAAGTGCTTCATGAGTGGGTTGCAGGCAAGTGTTCTAGTCAAAAACAAAAACATTCAAGCTTATTCAGTTTAGTATCAAAGAGAGAAAGCTTTCTCGAGATTCTTAGATTCTGCGGTTATGTGCAGGAAGAGTTTGGGACGTTGAAGCCGTGGTATGATCATTTTGGAGGCGATGCGATTGGTTTGACTTGGAACAAACACAATTCAAAGGTAAAAAAGAAACGTCTGTTTTCTTACTTTAAGCAAAGAAAATCAAAGCAAATGTGTAATGTGCAGTGTATTTTATTACAGAAACGAGAACGAGAAGATGACGAAGATGAAATTAATCCAATAGACATGTTAAAGGCGGTTGGCAAAATGGGTAAAGGGTTGGTGAGAGATATCTACTTGCTCAAGTCTCCACGTTTGAGCTGAAGCTTTCTTTTCTAAGTAGAAGGTGAAGGAGTTTAAAGAGTTTCAAATCAAGAAAATGTAGTCCTTGCGAAGAAATTTTGATTTTGATTTTTTCTCGTTTCAACTTGTTTTGAATTAGATGTAATGTATTTTTATTTATTTGTTAAGTAATTGATATACATGATCAGTGAGAGAACTCTATAAATGTTTATTTCTGTATTGAAAAGTCAAAAGAGAATCATACGATTTGGAAAAGTTTATCTGTATTCTTCTTGATATTGTTAAGATGAACAAATAAAGTTTGCACCAGTTTAATCTTAGAGGAATACCTTACAATACTATTAAAAGAAATTTATGTTTCTAAATATCATCACTAGTTTAATGTTTGTTAAAATACTAACAAATTGTTTTTGTGGAAAATGTCATTTGTGGTGTTTTTGGAAAAACTTTATTTTGTGGTATTTTTGGAAATTTTCCATTTTGTGGTGTTTTTGGAAAAACTTTATTTTGTGGTATTTTTGGAAGTTTTCAATTTTTGTGGTATTTTTGGAAAAACTAATGTCGTATTTTTGGAAATTTTCCATTTTGTGGTGTTTTAGGAAAAACTTTATTTTGTGGTATTTTTGGAAATTTTCAATTTTTGTGATATTTTTGTAAAAACTAATGTGGTATTTTTAGAAATTTTCTATTTTGTGGTATTTCTGGAAAAACTAGTTTGTGGTATTTTTGGAAATTTTCAATTTTGGTGTATTTTTTGGAAAAACTAATATGTGGTAATTTTGGAAATTTTCAAATTTGTGGTATTTCTGGAAAAACTAGTTTGTGGTAATTTTGGAAATTTTGAAATTTGTGGTATTTCTGGAAAAACTAGTTTGTGGTATTTTTGGAAATTTCAATTTTTGTAGCATTTCTGGAAAAACTATTTTGTGGTATTTTTGGAAAAAAACTAATTCGAATTACCAGATCTTAAGAAGTTTTATTTTTTTAAATGGCGAAGAAACACAATTTTATGAAGTATTACTCCCAACCGAAACAGATTTTTACAACAAGAGAGCCAAGTGGTTTTCACAAGACCAATATCATCATTCTCAACCAAACACAAAACCAAAGAAAAGAAGACCCCAAAAATAAGATTAAGAAACTCTACAAACAGACAAACAAGGAAATAGTGCTGGTTTACTTTCTTAAACTTGTCTTAGTTACAGTAATGACAATCTCATCGTCTTCTTCCTTGAGATGTCTTAGAAACAGCTTTCATGCCTTGAGAATTATTGAAGCAGGCAAAGTGAACTAACGTTTTCCCGATGGGATAAACAGCAAATGCGCTTCCTCCGATCTTCTTGTTGCACAATGAACACGTGCTCTCGCTTGTTACTTGCGTCACTCCTTTCCTATATTTGTACAGTTCCTCTTTCACCTATTTATTTCAACATAAATTTGCTCTGTTACGAATCATAAGGGTTTATGATTCATCCTCACAGAGAACTTTCTCTTAATCTGAAAACTTTGGCTTACAGAAACACAAACATACCTGTAAGTTTTCACTCTGCCTCAAACTCTTGATTACTGAATAGTTCCTGTGTGCTTCACTTGAATTTCTAATAAGGGGTGCAAGAAACGGAAGCAGGTTCTGCAGATATTTGGTGGAAGATAAGAAGTGACGATCGATCGTTGTAATCTAGAATTGGTAACTTAGATAAGTCAGATTTAGAGCATTTACCTGGAGTTTGGTTTCTCTAGGTAAGAGTTTGAGGGCTTGTGCACCATTGATCCTCTCCCACCTTTGGCTCAACAGATCAAGAACTTCAGAAATCATAACGGTGGAGTTTCCTTCTTCCATGGGTTCGTCAGCATCAACGTCGCTTCTTCCACTGTCAGTGCTGCTACTGACACCAGCTCGCATTTCCTCAGCACCTTCTATTGCGACAATTTTCTTGGACCGGCCTCCTTTAACTTTTGAAGACAAAACAGACTCCATCATCTTCGTGGTGTCTGAACTTTCGAATGATCCTAGAGCTACAATACGTTTCGCAAAGTCCTTTGCGCTTTTCTTAGGATTCAGGTATATTTGCAGCAGTGTCAGGTAGATGTTGCTTGACGGTTTTCCGGATGGTAGAAAAGAAACGGACTCATATATACGATCACAGTAAGCCAGTGCCAGATCAGGTGCATGAAGCTATTAAGAAAGCAACCAACAAGTTAAGCCATATAATCCACGGATATCTGAATTATACATAGTTTCACAATTTGCTTATCTACACAAAGCATTTGCGTAGCAAGGCGTTTCTTTTTTTCTATCACAACTAGCCAACATTTAGAAGATTATATGGAAAAGGATATTAACGAAATATTTGGTACACGAGAAGAATATCGGTCAGTACCTTATGAACATAGATTGACAAAGCAAGCTCGTGTTGATTCATTTTTCCCAATATAACTGCACGCTCTTCATACAGAGCATCACGTGGGAGACGCTTCAACAAGGTCTGTGGATTATATCCGGAGATGCTCTCTAATGCAGACAATAGTTTTTTCCTTTCGGGAGGATGATCCTTGTCATCCCATTCCTGTTGCGCGCTTTTGGCAGAATACAAGTCAAGCACTTCTGAAAGGTAGATTTGTACCTGTAACATCATTCGAAATGTTACTGCCAGCAATATAACGTAAGCTCGATAAAAATGCTTCCCAAAAGAGCTATATCCTCACCATTTCGTTTTGGAGATTTCCAGAAACTGCGGTTTCATTCATTGCCATCATAAGTTCTAAATATCTACCCTGCATACTTGGAGCATTCTGCTTCAGATACGAATTGACTAGGTCAGCCGAGATATTTCCAGACAAAAACAAGTCGATGGTTTGTGTTGGACAGCTTTCCAGGACAAGCATAGAATACTCCAAGACAAGCATAGGATCAGTCCTGCAGAGAGGCTACAAAGAGACATCCACCAACAAACAGTTAGGATTTCACAGCTGTTTCTTAGAACACTTGACTTCAGCATGAGAATGTAGGCCAACATCAAACGTGGTTAACAAATTTGTAGTTTTCTACGACCATTAAGAATCTAAAGATAGACGAGACGAGAAGTTAGCACTGAGAAATCCTACCTTGAGATATTCAATGATCAGCTCAGGACTAAATGTCTGTGTAACTTCAGTTTGTGACTGGTTTGATTTGGACTCTTCCAACAGCTGACTAAGAAGCTTAAGGGCTTCATGGTGCATCGCATTGTTCTTGAACAATTCTAATAGTGCAGAATAGTTTTTACTTTTCATGAGAATCTCCTCACAGATCTTTACGTCACAATAGTTAACACCCTTTAATAATTCTATAGCAGCTCCAGACTGGCTGGTGTGTAAAAGTGCTTGGAGAAGAGCTGTATCAAGGATTGCTGCCATCTCCCTGGCACCTGAATTAAGCGGCATCGTACTACGCCCCTGCAGAAAAATGTTGTTCAAACCTCAACTAAAAAGTTATTATCCAAGAAATAGTCATCAATTAGCTATTACCTTGTTGGACTTCTTAGATTTGGAAGAGTCATATGCTCCATAAGTTTTGCCGACAGCATCCGAAATGACCTCTTCTGTTCCTTCAGAAGTGGCCTTCTCGATAATACCTGGTCTCCTCTTCTGCAAGTACTTTATAAGAGCCATCAGCGTGTTGTGACTCATTTTTTTAGATTCGAGGGCTGCATTGTCTTCAGAATCCAAAAGATATCCAGGAGATGAAGACTCCATATCATCTGAAATTCCGGATGAACCTCTTGACAGAGATGCTTCATCCCCCGAAATGTCCACCATTTTATCTGGTGGAGGAATCATTGTTGTTTTAGGAAGAATAATGGATGGATACATGGAAAGTACGTGGGTGATATCGACTTGAGATGCCAGGAAGTGTTCCATGGCTTCCTCATAGCTCCCATTCTCAAACAGATAATGAGCATATCTGGATCATGATAAAGAGACAGCAGCTATGAACAAAGATTCCCATGAAACTACACATTGCCTCTAATGGGTAACTATTTGAAGAAAGAGAAGGGCTTCCATCTATACATACCTTGTATGAATCGAGCTCTCCTTCGCAGCTCGTAGGCTTGACTCATCAGGGGGAAGTAATTTGCATAGAGCTAAAGCTTCCTCAAAGTGTCCAGAAGCTGTTAATTGCACAATCTGCGATAAAACTTAACTTTCTCATTATCATTTTCGTCCATGAGAAACCATGAGAGCACCAGCAAGAAACATCAAATATTCTGAGAGCTAAAGTGAATACCTGGGCACCGATGGAAACAGGGAACAGAACATAAACAGAGTTATCCAAACCAACAATCACAGCATTGTTGCTCTTGACTAGGTGACGGATATTTTGGAGAACAATTGTCTGTATTAAAGGATAGGGACTTCGTAGCAAGCGAACCTATCAAAACAAAGCCAAAGAAGGCATAAGCGCATGACAGGTCTCTAGAAATATGAAGAGAAAAATGTATATACCTCAACTCGTCGAGGCAACAAGGCTATTGCATATGGGTTTTGAATGACAATAGCCGTTGGGGCCTCTGACCAGCAAATTCTCTCTGTTTGAAGTAGCTTTCCATTTTGATCAACAAAAACTCCAATGTTCTCCTACAATTACAAGAAGAAACTAATAAAGACAACACTCCAAAATATCCTGAAGCCTACGAACAGATAAAAAGTTGGAGCCAAGAAGATGTCTGATACAAAGAAGAATATCACACACAGCACATTAAAGACGCTACCACAATTTTTCCCCATGAAACGCATTAACACTTCAGAAAATCGAGCAGATACATCGAATAGGGGAAGAGGAAAACAAATTATTACCTTTCCCAAAAGAAGTTCACCAGAAGGTAGAGATATTACGAGAGGAGGAGCAACTCTGCCAGAAGGAAACACCTCAGAGAGTGTCCCATTGGCGGTATTAAGTATCACATACTCTTTTTTAATGCCTAGACAAATGTTATCTCCGCACCAAGAAATTGACTTGACATAATCAGAAACTCCATAGTCTCTCACTTCTACAAATCCTCCTCCTCCTGAACAATCCACCGATCAACAGAAACAACTCTTTATAAACAAAAATCCAAAATTTCAATCCAAAGTCTCGGAATTGAGTACAAAAAAATCAGAGATTTTACCGTCGTGCTTGAACACACAGACCCTCTTTTGCCTAGCGAAACACAGGAACCCACGCCGATCATCCCAAGAGTAAGCATTAGCGCCTTTAGCTTTGGTAATCACAGCGACAGTCTCCAAATTAGGAAGCCCATGAAATGCGATCGATTCCGAGAGCGACAAAAGCAACTCTCTCGAAGCCAAAACCTCCATCGCCACGATCGGTTTCTTAGAGAATCCGGCCACCGTCTTCTCGAGCACGTAAGACTCTTGATGCAACTCCGATGGAAGAGAGCGATCGGAGGCGGAAGATTCCGGAGAGTAAATGCGGAGAGAACCGTCATAGCATCCGGCGAAGAGCTTGGTGCCGTAGGATTCAACAGCATCGATTCTAGCGGGGCAATCCTTGAGGAGCTGAAATGAATCATAAGCGTTGTGAACCATCGTCTCTTTTGTCTGCCTTGGAACTTTTCTCCGTTCTTCTGGGAATCACCAAGGATCCATGGTGTTCAAATCCAATTAGGAAAAGAAAATAATAAAGGATAAATATCTGGAAAACGATATTGAAGATTCAGAACTGAGAATATATCAGTAGGTCAAATAATTATGAAGAAACGATTTATATTTTTCACAACATTTGATTCTCTCAATTTCCGAGCTTGAATTTTACTTTTGAGAAGAACAGAGATGATTTTCATTTTTCACAAACGAACGTGCCTTATTTTTTTTAAAAAAAACAAATCGCAAAATTAACAATAAAATAAAAAATGCTTCCGGCGGGGCTCGAACCCGCGACCTTCGGCTCATAAGACCAACGCTCTAACCAACTGAGCTACGGAAGCTCTCATATCTGTTAAGCTCGTTACAGATATTTATCTATATATTTCATTATTTGATTTGAAGCCAAATGAAAACTTTTGTGCTGTTTTCAACTTGTTATAAAAGACTACAAGTAACAATAATTTCATCAGAACTGAATTTCTAACTATATTTAAAAGGATAATTTCATACTTTCAAATTCGTAAACACAAAACAATTACACATGGTAACAATATTCTCACACATACATAATCTTCAATGACAATGATCGTCTCTAATAACTAAAAAATTAAAAAAGACTTTGGCTCACTAATAATCCTTATTATTCCTCCAAGTTAACAGCACATTTATATTGGCTCTTCTTCAATGAGAATAAACCTTGAATTATTCTTCTCTTGTTGTTTTGTGTATATATATATATATGATTATTACTCTCAGCTAGCTAGCTGCTGATGCAAGAGAAGTGGCCGGCTCAGGAACAAGATCAGATGCAGAGAAAACGTTTGGTTTCAAGCAGTGCTTCTCCTCTAATCCCCATAACTTTGCAGTTTTGACATCGTCTTCAAACATTTGTCTTGAGAAATCCTCATGATCATACTCTAGTGTTGCTTCTCCTCCAAATTCCTTGGGGAGATTCTCCACATCAAAGTGTGATCTCATCAGTTCATCACTTTTCTTGTCTTTTGGGTACACAAAATTCACCTTTAGAGCTGTTTTTGGGTCCAAGAAGTACTTAATAGCCTACAAAGGAGAAGAGCAAGTAATGAATAACAACTCTTTAAAGAGAGAGAGTTTTAATGATTGTGTAATGTTGATGAATCTTCTGTATGTACCTTGTAGCCTGCTTGAAAGAGTCTTGGTGGGTTGTAGAGAAAGGCCATACCAAGTCTCTCAGGATAATGATTCTGTAGAATGTAGACAATGTCACGAGTCGTCTTCAGAGGAACATTAGCGGCCATAGACCAACCCGTGAAATCGACGAGCCAAACCATTTGTTCTTGTCCCTTGGGAAGATTCAGGATTGCATTTTCAAGAAGATACACCAAATGCTGGATATTACCTTCTGCTGATGTTGAGTTCTGTTTTATAAGACGCATATACATGACTTTATGAAAAACATGAGAAAAATATATATTTAAGTGAATATCGGTTACTTACTTGCATTGCGGGTCTCATTATAAGCACAATTCTACCTTGTCGATCATGAAAGGTAGCTCTTGAGATTTTTCCGGTCTCACCTTCATGTGCGACTTGTTGCTGGACAAAACCACACAAGGTTAAAAACAAAAATGATTCAAGTAGAACAATATACAAATTATCCAATAATTAAAGTTAAATTTGTACCCAACGGATCTCTTGAGGTTTGTAAGTCGATCTCCACTTAATTGTCTCCTCAATCATTTTCTTGGCTTTTTCGACATTCCAATTACGAGCATTCAAATATCTCCTCAAGGTAGCGTCGGAGCAGAAAACTAAACTATGTCCCGACAGTGGTCCTATCGCGGATTTCAATTCGCTAACCTGATTTTTTATTAATTTTTACTAATGATAAAAGACTTTGGAAATAATATCTCTAATAATACTAATACGATAAATAAGCTTATTGTACCTTATGATCTTGTTGAGAATCATCCTCGAGTTGGTGAGCATTCCTTCTCTTGAACATGTTTAACTAACAATATCTTTAAGGAGACTACTTCAAAGCCTAGAAACGGTAAAAGGATAACATGCTACTTAGACAGAAGTCAAATAAAATCAGATTTCACAAAGACAGAGATTTAATCCAATTGGAGCTAAATTAGATTCAGTAATCAGCAAATAGAAACCTTTATCGGCTATTTATAGATAATTGATTGAAAAACAAAACTAACATCTAAAACAGGAATCAGGATCAAGAATTCCTACTAGCTAGTTATTACCGTACCTTATCGAGATCTCATCTTACAAAGAGGTAAACAGATTTGGTTTATAATAATCAAAATTATGATAAATTCTCTAGAAAATCACAGGTCTTCTAGAAAAGCATAAAACTCATTCTTGATAAAAGTCGTGAAACTGAGATTAGAGTTAAAATCCATTAAACAAAACAATTCTCCATTGATGATTGATCGTAAATCTAAAACTTTCTTTTTTTTTTTTTTGTCAGGAAAAGTCAGTACATAGCAACGTGAATAAAAGTCTTAATATCAAAACAAGATCGATGAAAAGTTTTGAAGCTCACTGAAGTTTCTTTGCCGAGAGAGACTTGAAAATAGCAGAAGCCTTAAAATCGATCGAATAACAACAACAACACGTACGAAGAGGAAACTTGAAATTTGAAACAAACGAAATCAAAATGGAAACGCAAAGAGAATCTGACCTGATAATAAGGATCTTTGTATCAGTGATCTCGAGAGAGAGAGAAAGATGATTAATGGGTTTTGGTCGTCACGCGAGTATCATTCCCACTTCAAAAGGGGCTTAAAAGCGAGAAACGTGGAAAATTTTTATTTTACTGACGTTAGTTAACCAATTTATGTCGCATTTCTTATATTTCATAAATATATACTTTATTACTGGGCCTTATATGTATTTAAGTGGAAGGCCCATTTAATTAATATACTTTCATTTAGTATATTTATTCTAGTTTTGTATTATTTCCATATTTGGCGCTTGTTTTTGTGCATGAGTTAAGCACCAGACCCCTTCTTATATTTTGAAATTTGGGGGCCCTAGATTAATATTTAACACATAAATAATATGGTTTTTAACTTTTTATAATCACCCAACTACCCATCTCTCCATTCTTCTTCTTTTTTATTGGCATTAATTTCTTATTATTCTAGTTTTTTATTAATGTTGAGAACCTCAATTTTATGTTATTTGGGTTTGAACCTTTTAATCTTTTATCATTGAAAGTTTTCAATAATTTGTTATTTTTCTTATAAAATATTTCTAAAGTTAGAAATATAACATTTATATCAAAAAAAATTATTTACTTTGTATTGGAAAGAATTACTTCTTTTAGTTAAAGCAAAATGAATTTTTCTTTTTCTTTTTTTGCTTCGAGCCCTAGGCACTGGACAAGATATCCCCGAAATTCATGCAGTAATAAATATTTGGTGATTTTCGAAAATTCTACCTTTCGTTCACGTTTGTCAAACTCTGATCTGTCTTTGTTGTATTTATTATACATTGTCAATTATCTGTCTTCGTCTACTGTGTCACGATCTAGAATAAATAAGATGTGATTCTAATTATAAAACTTGTTGAAATCACTAATGTGCAAACCACTCTTTCGTGGTTTACGTCGGCAAACAATAATGAGAGGAGAAAAGTCCAGAAGATACAGCATCAGCTTATAATAATAATTTACATGTAACGTTTTACTCGAAATATTGATTTTTATAAACATTAAAGATTCGGTTTAGAAACATAATCATGTGCGTATGATATGGTTTATGCAAATTAACGGTAGTTACGGTACAAGTACTATTATAATTGGTGATTTTGATTAAATCAACACCACTGACTTGGAACGATCTATACTATTGGCAGCACGGGTCAAGATCTAGTTATCATTATAATTAATATGGCATAATATAACACCATCATCATGTGGTGTTAACCCGACACTAATCGTTAACTTAGTTTTTTTTTTATCTTATCTTCTAAATATATATAGGTCGTCTATTGTTTACTAGTCTTCTTGTTCTTCTTCTGATAATCGAAAAACAACTCATCAATAAAGTTAAAGATTAGTTGGGCATATACATTTCTGTTGCATATATACAACATAAAAGAAAAAAATCAATCAGCATCGAATTAGCCCACAGTGAAATTAAGGTATGGTTATCACAGCGATACAACAAATGGTAGAAACTATACTATATAATATGATAATATCATAAACAAGAAGTAATTTTTTTTTTTTTTAATATAATATGATAATATCATAAACAAGAAGTAAATTTATCAATTATGCATTTTGAAAAACAAACGGAAGAAAATATGTTGCTGCACAAATCCATGGATCTATTATATCGTCACTCGTTATTTCATATCCCAGTAATTTATCGTGATGTCAAGCCACATAGAATATGACTTTGGGGTTTCTAAACTGGTTGTTGTAGATAAAGAGGCACTAGCAATGTTTGTTGTTTAGTACAAAACGTTATGGGTTATTTGAATCCATAACATTAGTTGTTTAAGTTTTACCAATAAAAAAAAAAAAAAAAACATTAGTTGTTTAAAGAAAAAAAGCGACGTATACAGCTTTGGGAGTAATCTTCATGAAACTCGTCTCGGGTGAAAAGACATTTTGAATACAATGACATTTTACTTGAAGCCAGTTTCATGAAGAACATTTCCAAATTGTAAACATCGCTTATTTCACTTGAAGTTTTTGTATGGAATCATTTGGAAGTAACTCTAAACTTTTTATATATATATACTTTGTGTGTACAAGAACTAACCTCAAAATCCCCAAAACTAGATATTTCTATAGAGAATTTGTCACCAATTTACGCTAATGGTTTGAATCTTCTTTCTCGCATACAATAAATTCTTTATAGTAAATCATTGATCCTCTACTTTAGTCTAGTCTTCTAGAAAAGCATAAATTACATTTGTCAAAAGTGACCAGAACATCAATTGACAGCCATGGAATTTATGTGGTTTCTCTGATTCAAAGAATTCATTACATTTCATTTTCGAATATGACATCATTTTAAGTAAGCATTCTCCATGTCCCACGTGAAAGTTCTCTGAATAACTTTTTTTTTGTTTTTTTTTTTTTGTTCTAAACTTAAAACCGACGGTTACACAAGCCATGACTATAGTAGTTAGTCACACAGTTTTTTAAAGCAGATACAAAGAGGTGAAAAGATATGGGAACATAAAATGAACGAGAAGAAGAATAAATTAGCAAAATAAAAATCAAATCAACTAAAATTATTGGAGCTCACGGAACTATAGAAGCTAATTTAAACTGAAGCGACACGATCAGAAAGTCGATTTTAAACAAACGAAATCAAAATTAAATTGCAAAGACAATCACCTTATGTTGCAGATAGTTATGTCAATAGAGCAACCAGATCGGAGAGAAAAAGAAAGAGAAAGAGAGATCAATGGAGCTTGGTCGTCACTCGATTAGCATTCTTATATTGTCGAAAACAACTCGTCAGTGAAGTTAAAGATTTCAGTTGGGGAGATACATCATCAACTCGTTGTTAATGCGACGTCAAAATTGAAGTATTCATTAATGGTTTCCCATAATGCAGTTAATGTTTATCATATGGTTGGTCACATTTCACAACAATACCACCAAACACAATACGGAGTAGAAAACTACTACTACTAGGCTAATAGCATCATTACGAAAGAAAATCTGTTGTCAAAAAATAGAAATTTGTTATAGTAAAAAGAAAGAACAAGAGAAGAGAGGAATTGGTTGTATTCTTATTAATGAGTAGTGAGTCCTTTATATAGGAATACAAGACAAGGGTTTCCTTGGAGAGGAAGTACAACTTGGAGAGCAAGCTGGGCTCGTCTAGATTATGGGCCGATAATGGGCATCCATATAAACTAATCATAACACTCCCCCTTGGATGTACATTATCCAAAAATATCCTCTAAATACTTAGAATGTTGCCTCATTAAAACCTTTACCAAGAAAACCTGATGGGAAAAACTTTGGTTAAGGAAAAAGAGTGCAGTGCGCAATATCTCCCCCTGATGAGTACATCACTTGAGATCTTTGAGATGATTCAATCCAATATGGTGAACTAGCTTCTTGAAAACAGCAATCGGATGCTGATGCGCCTTAGTAAATAAATCTGGAAAATCTTCTCTTGAACAATCTTTAGAATCTTTAGAACATTGTCATTGCCATTCTTCTGCAGTGCATGGGTCCAAATTCTCTTAGTTTGACTTGATCTCATAAATGGATGACAAGGACTTTGCAAAGGAGATTGACTTTCATCTTTAGACTTCCTTTAGGCGTTTTTCTTTTGTGTGTTCTTTGTTGCCTCATTAAAACCTTTCATGGTAAAACCCAATGGGATAAAAACCATGATAAGGAAAAAGAGTACAACCACACATCATCATATTTCTCCCCCTTGGAATCATCTTCTTCAGGAGATGCATTACAATCCATAAATATCATCTTTGGGAGAATACTATAACTATAACCTCAGTCAATAAGGACTTATGAATCTTATAATCTTTTAGATCATTTAGACTTCTAGTCCATGACTCATTTTCATAAGTGATCATTTCATGGTCTATTTGGACTTCGGGCCAAACTTTCCCTTTTACATAAAGTCTTGTAAACATCTATCTTGTATATATGAGTTATCTCGTGCTATTTTGATCAACTTACAATTATGAAAGAGATCAATACATTTCTCAAATAGAATTTAAAGCATGGTACTTCAAGACCAAATATATGTGAGCGTGTTAATGTAAATCCTGCACGGATCTTTTGAGATAACATATATCTTTGGTTAAATTGTGAATTTGGGATATCTTAAGACAACTTTATCTTTCCAAGATCTTTGATCCCATATCCTTTTGTGATACTAATTTCGACAATTCTTCAGGAATTTCGATGACGTTCAGATTAAGGATCTCTTTTGATCTATAATATTTTGATAAATATACGTGGGTATTTGTTAGCTTTATATATTCACTTTCGTGATTATACCCATGAAAC
>OVBJ01000376.1:0-60256 GCA_900406535.1 Noccaea bulbosa
AAAATATATATATATATATATATATATATATATATATATATAAAGCTATTGTGAAAATCACAAAAAAAGAAATGATTGCTAAATCGTTTGAGATGGATTCTTGATGAATAAAGTAAGTTAATTAGGATTGTGTTGTCTACATTTTTTCCCCTTTGAGTTGATGAAGAAATTGATAAAGTTTCTTGATGATCTTTCTTATATATTTAAATGAAGGAAGCGAGTTTTCAACTTACTACATTTGTTAAATTTCCCCTACTGTTAATATCCTATTTTCTATAGATATTCAATCTTTTTCAATGAGAGATTCCTTAGTTGTTGCTGGTCCTTATTGAAAAAAAAATTCCACAAATACTTAATTGATGCCATTGTCTTCAAACGTAATAACTTTATTCTATACACAAGAGCCATAAGGCATATATAGTAAACGAGAGTAGAAACAACAACGACAAGGCAACATATAAGAAGATAGTTTTTAAGGAGAGTCTAAGCATATATAGCTTTTTCTCTGAATTATTCAACCAAGGAATATATAGTAAGTTTAAGACTTATTGATAGGCTTGACATGAACACCAAGCTGATTAAGAGAAGTTGTAGACGACTTGCCATAGAAACCAACAATCTTGTGATCTTTCTCCCCCAACACGAACCTTGTGCCCTTATAATTCGTGACCTGGTATGGGTTCCAACACATGATACGTACTCTTGTTTGTCTTGAACTTAAGCCACGTCATATAATCGGCATCAACAAATGGATAATTCCCATGCAAATCTTTACCGAAGTGTCCTTCAACAAACGTGATGTATTCATCGTCATCGAGTATGAACTAAGAAAAAAAAACAAAAAATTACATATATAAAACATTAGCTTTTGTTTTTGGCTAATAATATATAAAACATTAGTTAGGTAATCAAGTCGAGAAGAGAGAAGATATATACGCTGTATGGTCTGGGTTTAAGCATTGACATAGTCCCGTGAGATCTTCCGTCGACAAGGAATGAGCCGCTGACGTACGTAAACTTGACCACGTTCACACCTTGGGTGTTGGTTTTTACTGTTATCTCATGAACATCGTCGTGGACCCCATCATCCCAAGCATCCCCATAGTCCCTGCCCTTCGCTTCTAGTGTCTTTGACATTGTTTTCACCTGAAAGATTCATATTAAACACAGTTTTAATTACAAGAGCAAACGATGAAATAAATAGTAACAGTCTATAGATGAGACTAATAATAACATACTATGTTTTTTTTTTGTAATTAAGAGCAAATTCAAGAACGGGGAATAATTTTATCCACAATTTATAGATCAGTGGTCGAAACTTAATTACAAAGAAAAATGAAAGGGCTATGGAAAACGAAAAATGAAAGAAAGAAGAAAGACGAGAGAATAATTTACGAACTCTGATATTCTTTAATTTACGAACTCTGATATTCTTTCTAGCTCTGATACGAGGAAGATATTGCAAAAGTGATGAATGACTTGTTGGGTGCATGTGTCTATATTTATACTAAAACTATCACGTACGGACAATTCTGATTTTCTCTCTTACCACATTGTTGCTTTAAACGCTGCGATTATGTAATTTATTTTTCGTATTTGTTAAAGAGTCGTAAGCTTATAAGTCTTTTCTATTTGTAGGAAGTAGTTGTATCAAGATGATATACAATACAATTTTTTTGACTTTTGATGGAAGAAATTAAAGTGCCTTGTCTTGATTTGTTAAAAATTATATTAAAAAATTATAAAAAATGTATGAACGAGTCCCAAAACTATACATGTAATTTATGTACGTTAATGCATGTATTAAAAAGTTGAATTATATTTTGGAAAAATTAATTGGTATTCATCAACATTAGTGCGTAAACATCCAAACAATTTCCCAATCGATTTCTTAAGAACATCCAAACATTGAAAGTATTAAACGTATTGTTAAACAGTATTGTAGCAGAAATGTGATTATTTTTGTTTTTAAAAAAGTACTCCAATTATTCACAATAAGAAAAACAGAGCATACCATTGCAAATTAAGTGATACGCACGCCAAATTCAATTTCAAGAAAACATCCTTACCTAAAGTTTCTATTTTGATATTTTGAGATTGGAGGAAATGAAAATGTCATGACTTTATCAAAAACAGATACACCGTCACTATAAAGAGTATCTATTGTCACTAAGCAATCAAAATTTCCCATTTTTGCAATAATCAAGGAAGATGCTCATTTCCATTTATAAATTGTAACTGTATCGGAATAAACGCGTTTATGCAAGTTGCAAGATAATTATTAGACTTTAAATCTTGTTTGTTTAGGTAGAAGAATGAATGGTGTCAAAAAAAAAAAAAAGGGTAGAATAATGAATATTAATNATACAAAATATGATGTTCGTGGATTACTTGAAATTTATATTGAATATTTATATTAGGCTGTTTTTTTAAATTAAAAATATATTACATGCTTTTTTGAAAATCACACAAAAATTTACTGCAAGTCGTTGAACAATGATACTTGATGAATGAAGTTAATTAGGATTGTGTTATATACATTATTTTCCTTTGATTTGGTGAAGAAATTGACAAAGTTTGTAGATGGGATGATGGCTGATAATCTTTATATTCAAATGAAGGAAACGAGTTTTCAACTTACTGCATTTGTCAAGTTCTTCGTACTATTAATATCTCCTCTTCTATTGATGTTCATTTTTTTTTTCCATTGAGAGATTCCTTAATTGTTGCTGGTCCTTCAAATTTGAAAATAAAAATAAAAATATGTGTTCCACAAATACTTAATTGATGCCATTATCTTAAAATGTAGTAACTTTATTCTAAACATAAAGCCATAAGGGATAGTAAAGGAGAGCAGAAACAACAACGACAAGGGCAACACAAGAAGATAGTTATAGGGAGAGTGTAAGCATATAATAAGTTTAAGAATTATTCGATAGGCTTGACATACACACCGATTTGTTTAAGAGAAGATTTAGACGACATGCCATGGAACCCAACAATCTTGTGATCTTTCTCCTCCAGCACGAAATCAATGCCCTCATCTTCGTCATCTGGTTTTTCTTCTAACACATGATACGTATTCAAGTTTGTCTTGAACGTAAGTCTCGTCATATAATTGCCTTTCATAAATCCATACATCCGATTTGAATTTTCATCGAATTGTCCTTCAACAGACGTGATGTATTCATCTTTAGAGAGCGTGAACTATAAAAAATAGAAGAAGAAAAAACAAAAATTACATATATAAAACTAATATAATTTGTTTTCTTGGCTAAAAATATATAAAACATTAGTTAGGTAATTAAATCGAGAGGATACCCCATATAGTATGGTTGCAAGAATTGAGACCAGCCCGTGAGCTTCTCCGGTGACAATGCCCGTGCCGTTGACGTACTTAAACTCGACAATTCTAATTTTCTCTCTTACTATACATTGTTACTTCTAACGCTGCGATTATGTACTTTATTTTCATATATGTTAAAGAGTCGTAAGGTTAGAGATCATTTCTATTTTTAGGAAGTAGTTGTTTCAAGATGATATACAATACAAATTTTTTGACTTTTGATGGAAGAAAGTGGTTTGTCTTTTATTAGTTAAAACAATTATTGAAGAGTATGAACGAGTGCCAAATTTCTTATGTAATTGATGTATTTTACCGGCGTTTCATGTTAATGCATGTATAAAAAGTTGAATTATATTTTGGGGGAGTTTAATTGGTATTCATCAATTTATGAATATTGGTGCGTAAACATCTAAACGGATTCCAAACTGAGTTCTTAAAAACGTCATTTTTCTTTTTCTTTTCTGGGTGCAACTCTTAAGAACATCCAAACAGCGAAAGTATTAGACGTATTGTTAAACATCCAAACACGAGTCACAAAAATGTGATTAAGAGATAGGTGAAACTATTTTCTATCTTGGCGCAATGCAAGCATTTTTAGGACATTATTTATTATACACTCGGTTCTGAAAATTGGCTATTCATTTTTTTTTGTATTGCTTTGTTAAAAATTGATTATAGATATGTACATATAAACAGAATACACTAATTAATCACAAAATAAAAATAAACAGAGTACACAATTGCAGATAAGTGATACGTACGCCAAATTAATTTTCAAGAAAACATCCTCACCTACAGATGTGACCATTCCTTAAATGAAACTATTTTCTATCTTGGCGCATTGCATGCATTTTTAGGACATTATTATACACTCGGTTCTGAAAATCGGCTATTCATTTTTTTGTAATGCTTTGTTAGAAATTGATTATTATATATATGTCATAAAAACAGAATACACTAATTAATCACAAAATAAAATTAAACAGAGTACACCATTGCAGATAACTTATGGTATGTATGTCGGTGGTTCATGTGTTATATTATTACGAGCGTATATCAATTTAATAAGTAATATTTAGTTTATCAAAATTTTAGTAAGTTTTAACCATGGTAAAAAAATAGTACTTATAGTTGCCCACAAACCAGACTAAAACTCTTCTTTCAAAATTTTAGTAAGGAAATATTTATCAAAATATCAAACTCAACATTTAAATCCCAAATTAGGTTAAAAATGTTAATTATGCAAAGAATATAGTGAACTCTATTCAATATCGTCAAAATATAGAAACCATTTTTAACGGGTTTCACAAACCCCTAGAGTTGTTTTTCTTATTTTTTCCTTATATTTTGCTTAATTTTTCCTTATTTTTTCTTGTTTTACAAAATTTAAGGTGAAGCTTTATAATTGGAAGAATTTTCAAAGAGAATAAGGTTTTAGTTCGAATTCGGTGCTCACATCTGTCTTCAATTGCCCACCTTATCTATTTGTGTTTTTTACAAGTCGATTGGAACAAAAGCTACATCTTCTCTTATTTTGGACTACATCCAGTGAGGTAATCTTCAAACTGGCTTTAAATTTAGCCAGGTACCAATTTGGTATATAATATGAATTCGGTCTATTATATTTTTCTCCAATGTCTCTAAAATCAAGAAAAAAAAAAGCTGAAACTACAAACTAGAAGGAAAGAGTCCAATAGAAGATGAACAGCTCTCGGCCAAAGCTACACCAGCCCTTCATAGTAAAAATATGAAATGTTGAACTTCTTAGTGCGCTAGTAGGGATTACCTCGAGATCTAGGAGCGGTTGGAACTGGTTTTCCACTAATGCAAATTCTAAGTTGCCCATGTAAGCCACTTTTCCTGTACCGCTACCTGGCATATAGCCGGAACCCATTTGCGTCTTTGTGTGCCGGCCAAATGGGTTCTGGTTCACAATCTCGCCTCCCCATTCTACTTTCTGAGCGTGATTCTTTTGGAGAGTGAACAGTAACATCGGCCAGTATCCGACCGGCTCTTTGAACCTGGGTCATTTTTAGTGTCTAAGGATTATTATTGCACTGCAAGATTAGTTAATAATATTTTTTATTAATGCGAATTTTAAAAACTTCTTTCACTGCTCATCTTATATATAATTATATAGTTTTCTCTTTATCTAAAGTGTCCTCATCAGCAGTATAAAATTAACAATATTAAATTTATTTAAAATACTCATTTATTACATACTTATTTATATATAAATTGATACTCTTATTCAATCATAAATTTTCAGAAAAATAAATAAACCAAGCAAATAAATAAGAAAAGTAAAATTTTATTTTAAATTAAAATATTAGTTGGATCAAAAAATGTTTTGAGAGGATAATATGATTAAAATTATACCCAAGAAAATATATTAAGAAATCAACATATTTAAAATGTTATACTGTATTTGCAATGACATATACTGAAATGCAAAAATAAAAAATGCGTATGTGATCTACATAATTTGAAAATTAAAATAAACCTTTTGTAAATAGTTTTATAAAATTGAGAATATGTAAAATGAGTACAAATATAAGGGTAAATAAAAAAAAATATGGATTAAACAGTAAGAAAAAATATAGAAACAAATAAATACAGACCAATTGATTATATAAAGTAAAAAAAAAAACATTTAGTGTTAAAAAAACATTTAGTGTTAATCAACTAAAACACTATACTTCCAATGGGAAGCACATAAATAATAAAAGGGCAATGGAATTAAATAGTTATTTTTCGTAACATAATGCAAAACAAATATCTACATAGCGAAACTAAGCCTATTAATTTCCACTAGGTAAATACTAGTTTGTCATTATTTTATGAGATATGTCTATTTGAAGGTATTTCCTCATTACATTCGTTCCATTCTGTTTTTATAGTATTGATCATTAATTTTTTTTTTTTTGACATTATTGATCATTAAATTATGCGACACAAATAGATTTTGTTTTTGGCGATTGAGTTAGACACAGATGATTTCGAGACAATGATGTTAGCTTATCGCTTATTCTTCAGTTACGGTTTCTTAGGACATACATTTCAACTGCCACTTATTTGTAGCTTAATAGAATAAGCCAAGTACATGATAATGGTAAATATTTTGCTTTCCATATCACTTCTTTCTTGCTTGTAATCAGATCAATATTTAGTTGACAAAAAAAAAAAAAAAAAAAAAAAAAGTCAGATCAATATTTATCCAAATAGAAACCCATCCTTTTAAAAATTTAATAGATTAAATTAACAATGAGCGTTGCTATACAAGCTGAGTAACGAAACTCAAAAAGAATATAACAAATTATTTTAGTTAGTAATAGTTGTAATCAAATTGAAAGTGGAATCAAACAAATCGCATACAGTCTACTAGATGAAGAGTCTAGGCTGGTTATCATGACACAACCATGGATAAACCTATAAAGTAAGATAATCAAAATTAGAGTTGTATTGATTAATTCTACTTATGTTTTGCTTAATTTTTTCTTATATTTTGCTTAAAATTAGAAAATTATTAATTTCTGCGTGGTTTTAAAATAATTTTGAAATGAGTTGAAAATGGAACAAAAAAATATATATATGTACCTGAATTGTATGGTTCTTGAGAAGCAGATTCTGAAATGCTGGTTGATGTTGCCTTTCGACGCAGTCTATTATGTTGCCGTCCGGACTCTTTTACATTAATTTCAAGAAAACTTTCAACCTTCAACTTTCATTTCTTCTTTAACTTCAAACTTTTTTCATCATGTGAATTCAAGCACTTCATAAACCATCTACAACGTTCATCATATTTTACTAAGTGGGATATACTCATTCTTCGTATACTGATTGTGACTCATATGGCCTATTGGATTCTGATTTTTCCATAATCTCAAAAGTAAAAACTGATTGTACACTTTTTTCATCACCTGAGTGTAAGAATTATCACTCCATAAGCCATCGACAACGTTCATCATATTTTACAAAGTGGGATCTACTAATTCCTCGTATATATACTGATTGAGACTCATATATGACTTTTTAGATTCTGATTTTGACAGTCTCAAAAGCAAAAGTTGAAGAGAGCTATTTGCTTGTAATTGAAAAGTTATATTGTTTTACACATTAACGCTAAAATACTAATTATTTTCTCTTCTCTTTATAAGCAAATTAAATGGTTTTCAAAAACGCTGAAGTTTCTCATGACCTCACCTTTGAAGATTTAATATTTAATCTTCCTAATTATTTTTGGAGTTATCTAATCAAGGTATTTTTTTCATTATTTGTAGTATTTTTTACAAAAAAATAATAGAAATGTTTGTATTTTTTTTCTTATAAAGTTTTGTATTATGTTTATTTCTTTAACCACTGTGATCCAATTTAATACGTGTATTCCATATCTCTATAGTTTTAATATTCGATAATGATATACACAATTTTTTGTATCATTGTCTTGGAAAAGAAATCTGGAATCCTTTTGAAATAGTATAGGCTGCAAAGCTCAAAAACATAAAATGTTCAACGTAGATTTTTTATAACTAATAAAGTAATATATAGATATCAATAAAACAACAAGATGAAGCCATCAATAAATACAAACTTACTACTTTAATATATTCCTTCAGAACAACAACATAACATAGGACACGTGCCTAGGTAAGGATACTAGAAGCAGCATATGAGGAAGAAGTCACACCGACATAGGAAGAAGAATGACAACATAAGACATATATCGTTAACTTAAGGAGATTGGGAACACAAGAGAACTACACAAATTTATTTTTAATCTGATCAATATAACCATAAAATAGCTGCTTAAGAGTTGGTGCCTTGTTGATTGGCGAGACATAGACACTAAAATCTTGAAGAATACGTTCTCCATATTTGCCATGGAATCCGACAATCTTTTTATTTTTCTCCGCAAACACTTTCTTTTTTAGGCTATGAAGGAATTTCTCGTTCTCGTGTCCATAAGCCTTAGAAGTTCGCTTGTTTGTCTTGAATTTAAGCATCATGATTTGGCCAACGGGGCCTATGTAATCCGAATGTACCTCCACTTCTGTAATGTATTCATCTGGTGTTAGCTCAAACTGCCAACAAAAACAAAGGAAGAAAAAACTGATCAGTGAAAAAAATTGAAATTGAGAAAGAAATATCTAAAATGACTTCATCAGTTAGGTAATTAAGGGACCTCCTCGGTTTGTGAAGACGTTCGAATCCTGCCGTGAGCGTATTCGTCTCCGGTTACAGTCTCCGTGCCGTCAACGTACTCAAACTTGACGAAATTGATACCCATAAAATCGTGACTTACTTGTATCTTCGTAACATTGTCATGGGCTTTATCATCCCACTCGTCTCCAATGGTACTACCCATTAATGACATTTTCCTTGACATAGTTATTTGTTCCCTGAAACATCCAAAGACCGGCTCAGTACAATGGGCGAAATAGTTATAACAATCAAATACAAGCACTTTACCTTTTTAATAACTTATGATCGCATAAGGAAGACAAATCTGAGGAACTCCTAAAGAATATCAGTTTATATAATTGTATATAGTCAGAGAGACGAATAATCATTAATATTATACATCTTCGAACAAAAATATAGTTAGCAAATTAAAAGAAATGAAGGAAGGAGAAAAAATGGAGAGAGAGGATTTGAACCTTTGGGGTTTCGTATCTATGATTCAAGGAATATGTGATGAGACTTATGAGAGCGATGAATTGAGTGTGTTGGGATGGGTATATATATAGTGACACGGTTTGGTACGGACTCTAAATACTTGATTTTTCTCTTACTAAAGAATTAGTCTTATTTTAATGGTGTGATTTACCTTTATCATATACAGTAGGGACTTTAATATTTTATTAATTTATAGAGTTATTAAATTATCGATTTTGAATAAAATAAATTTTTATTAATAATTAACTAAAATAAAATAAAAAATATATATATTTTAAAAAATTTATTATATTATGTATAGTTTCATTCTAAAATTAGGGATGAATTCTAAATATATTTGAGTTCTAATAAAAAACAAATGAAAATTATACTTATATTTTAGTATATCATCATAGATATGTATTTACATAAGATTATTTATGGTAATTATTAATTTATAATATTAATAGGACCATATATTTACATAAGAATTTCAAAAATATTATTATTATATTATCTTATCGAATTTTGCTAATTTTTATATTGGTCCGACTTGAAACTGAAGAAAATTATTAATTTATAAAGTTTATTAATTTATCGAGTATTAATTTATAGAGTTTCTACTGTACTATCGAGTTAATCAGAGTGCTAAGTTTAGAGACCATTTCCATTTATGGGAAGTAGTTGTGTTGAGGTGACGCAAGAACGCGGTTACACTTGTTACTTGACAGATATATGTGAGGGAAATGCTTTTGAAATCTTTATGACATGTGCTACAAAAAAATAGGAAAAAATATAGCTAAAAGAAAACCTTAGTGTATTCCAGAAAAAAATAAAAATAAAAATGGATATTTATCTGCATATTAGTAAAAACAACATATGAAACATCATAACTGCAGGATTTTTAAACACTTGTAAATTAATAAACATGTTCAGTTGTAGGATTTTTAATGACGGAAAAAGAAGAACAATAAATTTTAAAAATATTTTTTAACTGGCTGATTACAATATTTAAAATGGTTATTAGTCTTCTGAATGACGTGAGAAAAACTGATTGCCACTCTTTCTAATTAAAACGTCAGAGTACCACTACAAGTTCAGCCATTTGTTAGAGAATACTAAATTTATTGGTTGTGCCAAGAAATATAAACTACAACAAAACTCTCATCTTTTTACGTCTCATGAGATATTAACAAAAGGACAAAAAAACTTTTAAGGTTGTTAGAGAAAAATGAGAACCCGAGAAATCAAGACTTATACCCCTTATACTTGCTCAATTGCCTACAGCCAACGTATGTTCACGCACAGTCCCACACACACATGACATTTTACGTAGAAATGAATGAATCAGCGCCCACTTACGGTTTCGAAATTTATTTAGTTTTTTCGAAAGTCTATTGTGGAGAAATAGCTACAAAATTTCCTTTCTCATCATCCTACAAGACTACATTACGACATCATGAAGTACGTTCAAGTCGACGCGGTCATTTTCATTGCCAATTTAGGGTGGCGGAATATATTCTTTTATTCTTTTGTAAAGGATTTTCATGAATAGATTTTTATATAACTAAATAAATACTAAAAACAATAAAGCAAGAATGCAAGATGATGCTGTGATCAACTGAAACGTATTACTTCATTTGACCATATATAAAAACATAAAACCTATTTTAAAAAGAATAGAAATACAGGTGGAACAAGTGAACAACGATCTCTGAATAAGGACAACTGAATATTCATATATATAATTTAATTTTGCGGAGGGAAATGCTTTCAAATCTTGATGAGTTAATTATGTTAATCCCTTTTGTAGGAAATTAATTTTCGACCCATTTGAATATTGCAGATATATATTCATGTTTAAAACACAAACTTTTTTATTTGTAGAGGGATCAACACAACTAATCAAACATGTTTAAAACATTAAAATAATATAAATAGAGGAGGAATAACAATATGTGAATAAGGACAACTTAACATATAGTTAACGTTTTAGCAATTAAAAAAACACATAGTTACGTGATCTGTGAGTGGTGAGATTGGTGACTTGTATTATGATCGAATATGAATAGGGACGAGGTCGGAATCTTTTTATTGAGGCCAGAAAAGAGATGGAATTTACAAGTCGAACAAGGAAAACAGAGAAAAGGAGGTCGGGAAGGTTGCTTGTCCTGACTTCGAACTATGAGCCGACCTAAGATAAGGACAGCTTGCTCGGTCGATTCGTAAGTCTAAGCCACGAGTGTTCGGCTCTATGATCTAGTGAATAATAATATTATCCAACGGTCACAACGAGTATTTATAGCCCTAATGATTTAGGGTTATCCCCTAAATCCCGGATGATGACGTAGCGTGTGCCATTCCTTCGGGCCTGGACTTGGACCTTGACTTCATCTGTATTAGGTCCGTGAATGGGTTGGTACAAACTCACCATTAACATGGTCCATAGATATATCTTATGGATAGAGCATTTTTATTGTATGGCGCACACTGTCAAATTCCTTAAAACGTAATAGATATTAATATTCACCGTTATTTTGTCTTTCCAGTTTTTTTTCGTTAGTCAGCTTAGTGAAACACTAGTTCGTAATTTCTTTAAATGATTTTTTAACAAAGTTTTGACTAGTTCGTAGTTTTTTCAGTTTTTATTCTTTAACGATGTAGTTTTTATGTGTTTGAAAGCTTTGATAGCTTAGAGACCATTTCCATTTATAGTAAGTAGTTGTGTGTAAATGATGCAAGAATGATACACGTCAGAGAAACGTTTTGGAAATCGCTCTAAGTTTTGTTGATCCCTTCACAAAAGAAAAAAAAAAACAATAATTGAAAACCTCAATTGGTAAATAAGAAATACTTAACGCGTCACCGAAAGGGATTCATTTCTTACCGAAAAGAAACAACGAAAAAATGAATATAATGCCAAACAACTTTCATATTCTGATTTTTGAAAACTCTAACAATAAGACAAAATAATATTTAAGATTGAGAGAAAGTAAGAACCAAGAAAGTGGTGGACTCATCATGAGTCACACGACGCACACTTGCGATGACACAGTTCGTGTAAAAATATGAAGGGGTCGCAGTTCTTTATTTACATTAGATATTTCAGCTTATTTAGATTTAATTTTAATTTTGTTTTTAGTGTGTGTGCATGAGGAGAAAAACCACTTTCTTATATCAAAAGTCTAATTTTTTTTATATATGGGTATTATGTTGATATAAACTCCTTCCTACAAAAAAAAAAAAGATCTCTATAAGCTTACCATCAACAGATGAAAAAAAAATTACGTAATCGTAGAGTTAAAGTAATAATATAGTAAGACAAAAAAAAAAGAATCAGAGCTGCCCGTACCAAATTAATTCAAACAGTCAAAACTAGTTGCAGAAGTTTTCAATTGCTTCGGGTATTTTAAAATCTCCGGATATATCCGATCCTCGTTAACCTGAAAAAACGTAGCAAACCACTAACAAAAATAAGGCTTTGAAAGGTTTACCTGTGTGCATTAGCCTTTACTCTCCTGTCAATTTTGTAAAGCCCATAATCAACTTTTATCCAATTGATGCCAAATCATCTACATACAGTATTATGTAATACAAGTTGCAAATCTGAAAAAAAACTATATAAACCAACCCGGTTCTTGCTGGAGAGAGAGAGGAGGGGAAACAAATTTATTGTGTGATAGTACTGCTTAACCGGAGAATCTTACTTAGAAGTTAGCACAAAAGTTGAAACCATTACTCCAAACAACTAAAACTAAAAAGCAGACTCATTCACACTCTTCATACCGTTTATCTCCACAAGCAGTGTCTCTATATTCGGCCTGTTGTTAGGAATCTCCTGCGTACAACTCATCGCGATCCTCGCCATTGCGATCGCCTCTGATTTATCAAACTCTCCATGGAGATATTCATCCATGAAACCACATTGCTCTCCATTTTCAGCTGCAAGTCTCAGTGCGCTTGTAAGCATGAGCTTGCCTGAGAGTATCTGTAGAATGATGACTCCAAAGGCAAAAACGTCTGTTTTCTCGGTGAATTTTCCGGTTGTCACGTACTCTGGAGCTAAGTATCCCATGGCTGCACTTGTTTTGAGTGCTGAGAAGACTAAATCGTCCGCTAGAAGGTTGTGAAGACCCGAATCAGCGATTAACGGGTTAAGTTGCTCATCGAGTAGGATTTTCTCGACAGAGATGTTTCTATGAACAATTGTAGGCTTCTTCTGCTGATCACTTCCATGTAAGTAAGCAATACCTGCAAAAAAGAGTTTATCTTAATACACATTTTGTTCTCTGCAGCTTAATCTGTTATAACGCAAAGAAGTGATAAAGGTTTAACCTTTTGCAATCCCTTTGATGATAGAGACTCTTGATGGCCAATCAAGAACTTGACTGGTTTCTTGTTCTTGTAAATCAAGAAAATTCGAGAGCTTTCCTTTTGAAGCAAAATCATAGATGAGGAAACACTCTCCTCTGCCTCTAGAACAGCAGAATCCGCGGAGCTTCACCAAGTTTTCGTGCGAAAGCGAAGACAAAAGCTTCAAACCGTTCATGAATTCGACTTCCTCGTTCTTGCAACTGCTTATGTTGATGCTTCTGATAGCTACAAGAGAACCATCTCTGAGGATTCCTTTGAATACTGAAGTAAAGCTGTTTCTGCTCAGTAGGTTAGACTCTGAGAAGCATTGTGTTGCAGATTCAACCTCTTCTAGGTTAAACCTGAAACTGCTATTGACAACAAAGAGATGATGAGGCTCTTGTGCAAACTCAGCTCCGTTTCTGCTATCTCCGAGCGGATCCCATTCTTTGGTGTAGGCAAGACTCATAAGAGGCGATGCTCGGAGATCTTTTTGCTGATGATCTGTGCTGAGTCTTCCCTCGGAAGGCTCAGCTGTGTTACTGATCTTTTGCTTCCTTCTTCTGTAGCGAAAGAAGGTCAATAAACAAGCACCAATCAAAGTTATAGTGACGGTAACCACGCTTGAGATCAAAGCAACTTGTGGGAGTCTTGATGAAGGTTTCTTGCAATGTTCTTGGTTGCAATGCCTTTGGAGATATACAGACTCAGAAATGTTGTGGAGAGTTGATTTGTCAGTGTCTACTTCACCTGGAGGCTGCTTGAGTTGTTCGATATTCGCGTCATCGAAAGCAGAGCAAGCTCTCAGAGAAGGAAAATCGATTCCACACAGCCCGGTGTTGTTCTCAAACTGGAACTTTCCGTTCAACTTCTTGAGACCTTTTCACAGGAATTTAAAAACAGAGTCAAGAAACAGAGATATAAGCTTTACACAAAGATAATTCAAGAAACATATCACTCACCAGGAGGAACAAAGCCAGAGAGAGTATTGTTGCGCAAGTCAAGAGTGTCCAGCTGAGGAATGTTGTCTAGGGTTTTTGGGATTGTTCCAAAGAGATTGTTGAAGCTTAAATCAAGCCTACTTAACATACTCAAGTTCCCTAAGCTCCAAGGAACCTCTCCGGTTAGTTTGTTGTGTTGCAGAGACAACACATTTAGTTTCTTTAAGGATCCAATGGTCATTGGTATCTTCCCTGTCAAGCTGTTGCAGCAAAGATCCATGACTGCAACAAAAGACAACACAACACAACACAACAAATCAAACTGATTACAAAGATATAAGAAAGATCTGGTAAGGGTGGTTTAAGTTAATTCAGCTCCATTCGGTTAAGCCGGTTGGAAAAAAAACCGACAGAGCAAAATATTGAATAACTAAATGTTAGATACTACTAACCTTGCAAGCCAGCCATGAAGCCGATCTCTGCCGGAATCTCACCGGAGAAGTTATTAACATTGAGATAAAGATCTGTTAATTCGGTGAGATTCGTGATCTCTTGAGGGATCTCTCCGGAGAGGCTATTGTAATGTAAGTAAAGACCTGACAAGCATTTGAGCTCTGCAACCGCCGGAGACAGTTTTCCGGCGAGACGTTTCCCTTGTAACGATATGTTTGCGACTTTCAGATGCTGATTGCAAGCAATTCCTTCGAATGATCCGTCGCATGGGTCGCCGTTGATCGTCCATGATCGGAGAAGCTTGTTTTCAGGGTCAAGAGACGATTTGAGATCCATTAGAGCTTTTAACTCTGCATTTCCTCGGACAGTCGATGGAGATGAAAGAAAGATTGCGAGAAGGACAAGTAACGTGGCACCTAAGGCAACCATTCTTGAATTTTCTTGTCTTACTTTCTGTATAGAAATTTCTGCTCTTTAGCTCATAAACCTGTCTCTGATTTGTTCTGCTCTCTCTATAGAATTTTTGACTTGAAAAATAGTAAAGAAATGAAATTTTGACATAAGGTACGAAATTTAAGGAGCAGAGTACTCTGTTTTCTTGGGGTTCTCTCTTCTTTATTCTCGTTTAGCCAGACGAAGAGAAAATGGAAAGTTTTAGAGAGGGACCTAAATTCAGAATCTAGACCGGGAAAGTTATCTGTTTGTTTCTCCGAATTGGAAACTCTAACTTCAACTCTCGTGAATCAAAGTTTTTGGTATTCTGCAGAATTTTACTTGTTTTGGAGGGAGAGAATAGGAAGATGGAGGAACAGAGCTTAGCTGGTGAAAAGTGTGAAGACAACAGAGCATTGAATACTCTGTCTCTGTGTCTCCAACTCAAGAGAGAGAGAGAGATAGAGACGTGTACTGCTTTTGAAAAGGAAGGCCAAATCTTGATGACTTTTTTGGTGATTTGGAAAACAGTTAATGTTCACATTTGTAAGTGAAGTTTGTGTTTTCTTGAAATAAATAATATACATCTGTTATTCGGGATCTTGGTTTATTATATCACTTTCTTGCATTAGTCTATGATTTAGGCAGATTTTTGAAACATTGTTTTTTATATTTCTGTACCATAAATAATAAATTTGGATTTAAAACAAAAGGTACTTTCTAGATAGTAATCTTTTTAGACCGAAATTAATAGTTTGTAGCCTAAATGATATTTGTCATGGTAACTTTTAATCAGTTAACTATAATGCGATTAAAAAACAAAAATTTCATTAGACTAGAAAACCACAAAATGAAATAAAACCCACATAATTCGTGAATCCGCATAACTGTGTAATTAGTAGAAACTCTGCAAAAAAACTCAAATTCATGAAGATATTTTATCACACCATCTAACTTAATGGTTAAAAGTGTAGAGCGGCTTTAATGTGAGAAAACGATCTAACGAGTTTAGTTGAAGTTCATGTTTGAAGATATATGGCACTCAATTTTTGGCCTTTAGTCATAACTTTTGGAATCATTTTTTTTTTTTCTCAAACTTTTGGGAATCATTTTGAAACTTGGATCATCATCCTTTTCTTCTTTGTCAGCACTCTTCGCATTCCTCTGTACGTGCCACGTGCACTTGTTTATTCATGCATACACATACCCTTTCACTATAAGGTTTGTTTTCGATATCTATCTATAGTCTCTAGAAACGACGTATAGTTTTTGGATGAAGATAGTTGATCAAATAATCTTTTTTTAGATCTATATATATGTCTTGTAATGCTCTAAAATGATTACTAGATAGTTTATACGATTTATAAAAGTCAAATGATAATATCGAGATTTAGAGGACAATCATTCCACTAGCTTTGCTTTGTATGCTAATCAATAGTAGATTATATAAAGTTAACTGATAAGTTATTAGAGCTTATTTAACTATTAGTTATAGAAATACTGTTTATTAGTTCATGCTTCAAAACCTAACTAACTTGGGGTTAGAACACCTACTGTTTGACTATTATAAGAATCCAATGTTGACTTGAACTCCAACATTCATCTAATTTGATATCTTAACTATGCATGCTCTCTGATTTTATACAAACTTATATTAACCGTACTGTTATACCGAGGAATCTTACTATATGGACCACACTAGTATTCTCCATTGTGTGACAAATTAACAAATAAATAAATTTGGTAAAAATAATAACAAAAACGAATTAGTGAAGCAAGTAAAGGCAACTTAAGGGGGGTTATTGGGAGTAGAATTTGTGTAGATTTTGAAGATTTTAGAAGTTAAGAGAATTGTTAAATTTATAAAGAGTTTTTGTTAGATTTGAAAAGAGTCTGTAAATTTAGAAAATCAATCAAAATATTTTCTTGTAATGGACTTTGAGAATCTAAGGGTTATAGGTAGTATTTTGAAAGTTTTGTTTCATGTGTTAATTTGTTTAAAATCTATCTCCCAATAACAAAGATTTAATAAATTTATAGAATCATTAAACTTGTAAACTTTTTGAATAACAATAGATTTTGTATGGATTTTAAAAGTCATCAAACCAATAACAATGGATTTTAATAAGAATGTCAAAATTCATTAACCAATAACAATGGATTTTGAAAATTTTAACAATCAATATAAATTCTACTCCCAATAATCCCTCCTAAAAGTAGAAAATGAAACAGTTTGGACGAAGAGTACAATCTGATGATATTATGAAATTTTATCCAATGGCTATTTCCAGATCTTGAAAAACTACCCGAAGCATCGGGTTAGTGAAGTGACTAATTTGATAGTTGCTATTTGCTAATAAAGTTCTTTGGTATCGCCGTACTTGGAGGCTACTTTACTACTTGCTTTCTTGATTTCTTACGTATTTTTTGTGTGGATATATAGTTGTAAATCATTATAATTTTAGATTTCTTTCCCCGAATAATCGTATTATTAATAAATAAAAAATTAATTAATTTGGTACATCAGTTCGACGTTTTAAGACAACTACCATAGTAGCCAAGTACATTATTTTGGGAACAAAGAATCTGGACACACCGATAATTACCTCTTTTTTTTTTACGGCACACCGATAAGTACTATTAGAGAAATTTTGTTCTTAAATCATTTATCTTTATCCTTTCGAAATTTGAAGATGGAGGAAGAAAGACGTTTGAGAAACTTTATATTTTATTTAAGGGTTTTCTTTATTTACTTTAATCTTTATTTGATTTGATTACTAATAACTTTTGTCATTTTCTGAATCTCTTTTTCCCTCGTCCTTTTTTGAATCCGTGACCTATCTTTGAAAACTTTTAAAAATCTTTTACTATTTTTTTGGAGTTATAAATTAGTTATTGCATCTGTGCGCGCGCGCGTATGTATATGTCTAGAATTCTAGATGGATAACGCAATATTAACAGTTTTAACGCAATCATGCTATATAAGAGTGACGCAAACATCTCGAATATTTTACAAAATTATTAGTTAGAGTTATCTCTACGTACATACACACACAAATATGACAACTTTTGTTCCCATAACACATTAAGAGCAATATCAAGATTAGATCATAAGAACGAGTTTAAACCATATTCCACGGCCTAGTTTTATTTGTTTTTCGTCTTTCAAACACAAAAACCGAATTTGAACAACTACAGTTAGTACAAAACACCAACTACAAGCTCCACCTAGTTTTATTCTTTTCGCCGATTTTTCTTTTCGATACGTAATGATCTTTTCTATAAAAGTATCCTTTGATTGGTCCATCCATTACGTCATACTGTACATAACAAAAAAAGTGCTTACTTTTTAGCATTGTTGTATGATTAAGGAAGACTATGCAATAATCTCTCCGCCATTCTCGGTAGAAATGTCGACTTTAATATAAAAAAATTCTCTTGAAGCATACAAATATCGAAATGCAACACAAAGAATTTGCACTTTTCTTAACAAAGAAGAAAACAATTACTTGCACTATTGATAGTGATACGCCAATCTAGAGATCATTCAAATAAAAAAAAAACAATCACAACATGTACTAATAATATAAAATTTATCAAATAGAGAGATTCATTTTCAAAATGGATCAAATACAAAAACAAACGGTTACACAATCAATTAGCAGCAACGTTCTTATCGTCACCAAGCACCAACTCTTCCTTCTCTCGCCACACCGCGTGAACCTCGTCGGTACGAAAACGCTGCGTAAAGGTAGAGTCTTGAATCGGCGTTTCAATACCGTTAACAAACGCGAGCAGACCCGTGTAAGCGATCATCGCTCCATTATCAATGCAGTAACGGTCATCCGTAGCAAACAGCTTGCCGTCACGCTCAGAACACATCGTCCTCATCATCTCCTGCAAACGCTCGTTACACCCGACACCTCCAACTATCAAAACATCCTTCTTATCACAATGCGCCATCGCTCTTTCCGTGATCTCTACCAACATCGCAAACACCGTCTCCTGCAAGAACAACAACAACAACAATCATCTATAAAAAGTCCAAAACTTTGCATTCGCGTGGCAACATTAACCAACTATAAACCTTACTTGAAGGGAATAGCACAAGTCTGCTGGTGTGCACTCGTTGTTCTTGAGCTTCTCCTCCGCGGTAGTTTCGATATAACTCAAGATTCCGCTGAACGAAACATCCATACCTTTGACAGCATACGGAAGATCGATAAAGTTTCCTCCTTTCTTAGCAAGCTAGACAAACAAACAAAGCCAACATTGGATGAATATCTTTACAGGTCTTAGAATCTTAAAGAATCTTGAAAAGGTTAGAAATTTACCTGCTCAATGTTATAACCGGGGCTTGGATCATTAGAGAGCTTCAAGACTCTAGCGAACCGGTCCAAGCAATTACCAACAGCGATATCAATGGTCTCACCGAATATCCGGTACCTACCTTCACTATAAGCAATCACCTGAGTGTTGCCACCACTCACATACAGAACAACAGGATCATCAGCTCCAGTCACCACTCTCCCCATCTCAATGTGAGCCACACAGTGGTTCACAGCGACGATCGGCTTCTTCCAGAGCTGCGACAACACCCTAACGACGATCGCTGAGACCTGCAACGGCGCTCCCATCCCGGGACCTTTCGTGTAACAGATGCAGTCAATTTCTTCAGGGGTTACTTGGGATGTTTCGAGCGCTGATTTGACTAAAGGAAGGACGTGGTCGAGGTGGTGATGAGCAGTCTCTCTAGGAAGAAAACCGTGACCAGGCGGTGTTATATAAGTATGCCGAGGATTGGCTAAGATTGTTCCGTCTAGCGTCACAATGCCAACACCAATCTTGTTAGCTGAGCCCTCGAAACCAATGGCTATCTTTTTCTTCATTTTCTTTGGTTTAAGAACAGAGACTCTCTGCATAACAAAACAGAGCAGGCAAAGATTAAGTATAGGATCAGATGAAGTAAAAAAAACAAAACTTTAGTCTCAAGCTGATTCGTACAGTTAGTTTTAGCAAAGGGGTAGTGACCAAAATTACTCATTTTCATCGATTCAACAATAGATTCGCATAAACCTAACTTTCTTCTCCTCTGTTTTTGCAGATGAAACATCCCTAAAACTCACGGCCTCACCTTTGACGAAGACGTAAGTGAACAACAACGACAACACAAGATGGAGAAGAGAGATCACTTGAGACTAAAGCAACCAGCTGGTGAAAGACTCAAAACAGATCAACTCAACAATGGAGAGAAGAAGACTTGAGGCTTAAGGTTCTACAAGAACACAACAATGGTGATTAACAACACCACACCTCTCAGCAACAAATTCATGAAGTGAACGGAGAAGAGATCAAGCTTGTCTCACCTTAAACAAGGGCTACGCAGCCACACTAACCAACCGACAACACCAATGGAAGGAGAAGGCTTAAGACTGAAGCAAGAGAACAACACAACACTCTCAACACATAACTCTCGGTGGAAGAAGACATGGAGGAGAATCTTGACTTTTGCTTACCACAAGAATCATCGATATCTCACCGACTACAGATCCGATTTCAGCTACCTCGATGGATCTGGAAAGCTGGGAATCTCCTCTTTCCAACGGTACCAAGATTGACTTCTGGGTCCTTCTAGATCGTCCGCAATTCGTCCCGCAAAAAAAAAACCACAACAAAACTGTCCGAATTAGATTTCTGGGTTTTACAGAAATACGGCATCATATTCAAACGGTCATAACTCTCTTAATATACCTCCGAATCACACGATTCCGGTTGCTGCAGAAAGCTGCGAGAAAGATCTTTCCAACGATCGCTATCTGAATCGCAGTATCTCAGCGGCTATGGGCCCCGAAAGGTGACGGCTCGGAAACGCTTTGGTTTCTCTCACTCTTTCTTATCTTCTACCTCACTTCTTTGGTATATCTCTGCTAGTTTCGATTTAGTGTCTTTACTCTATCGCCTGATGATGCTCGATCGAATTGAAGCTCTGTGTTTTTTTTTTCAGAGAGAGGAGATAGTGGTGTGTGGGTTCACGCTCCAATTTTGAGATTTAGGGTTTTTCTGCAATTTGGGGTTCTGGTTCAATTCTGATTCGGGTTCGGTTCAGTTTTAATTTGGGAGCTTTGGTTCATTTAGAAAAAGAGAAAAACACGTGAGGTTAATTTTTTAACCATGGGTTAGGCTTTAAACGGCATGGGTTAACAAGTCGGCTAATCTCAATCAGTGTGTTCTAGACGAAGGCTTTGTTTGTGTATGTTCTCTTGTGGGTTGTGTATTTTGAGAATCTTAAAGTGTTGGAAAGAAATGAAAATTCAGTTGATGAGAGATTGATATTCTATAGTGATAGAAAATGTTTTAAGTTTTATGGCCATGTTTTGAATTATTTTATGTCATTGATTTTGGTAAGAATAAGATAGTGATGATGACTCCAATAAATATCTAACATTTATTTTTTTAGTTAGATGTTGTCTTTAAGAGATTACCAATTATGTGATAAATTTGACTGTGATACAATATGTATGCTAAACATAATATCTAACTAAAAATCAAATTTATATGTTTGTTATGGTTATTGTTATTTTACTTACTGACATGCAAGTTTTTGAGACTATAAAGCTCAGGGGTTTACTCAAGAGATGAACTCCATTACTCCAAATCCAGAGCCAACCAAATTTTCAATCAAAATATATATTTTGTTTATGCTTTATTTAATTTACTCATTTTAACTCCCTAAAAAGTTTGTTGCTGTTTGTTTCATATAATAATTTTGTCGTCATAAGTATATGTAATAACTAATAAGTAAAATAAAACAATTATTAAATAGATAAAACAACAGAAATATCCATAAATATATTATATGATATTAAATAAAGCAAAAACCACAACAAGCTTATTAGGGGATTGAAATGAGTAAAAAATACAGAAAAACATAAATTTGATTGAAACTTGGTATTGGTATCACTGATGCTTCCTAGATGGCCCAGCAGAGGTTGATGCACCGTCAGCTCCTTGACCAAGACACACCTCTTGATCTCCTTTCTTTCCAAACATTTCAGTTAATATCTTTTGCGCATCAATTGTTGGAAGTTGCGTAACCTGATTCCTTTGATCCTCTGTAAGATCGTCCATTTTCTCACTAGCGAGGAAATCATCTGGGATAGGAAGATCATAGTATTTTGGCACATTGTCTGGTCCTATGATGGACGCGAGCTCATTCTGTGCAGAGTTGATTTTCTCATTCAAATCATCGAGCTCTTTTTGATGCTGTAAGACCATGCCAACACAACCAAATATGGGGTCGCGAATACGAGCATCCGCCTCGTAGCATAGCGCCGTGACAGCACTTTCACGTTCTGAAGATGTGAGGTTACTCAGGATGTTGTGGATGCCTTCTAGTCCAAAGACTCTATGAACTTTTTCGAATTTCACAAGATTGGTCAATGGGAAATGTTGTGCCCAAATGCACTTAGAGTCAGGGTTACGGGGACAAATAAAGTTTAAGAGCTTAGAGGGAGCACAACAGTCGGAAACCATCCTCCTTCTTCTTAATCTCACGCTTCACTTCTGAAAAAAAAAACAAAATGTCTTGAGAATTAACTTAGCACATAAATATCCATTTGATATAAATATGAGAAAAATCTTGAATCTTAATATATAACTAAAAATATATCATTGAAATATGGACCATTGATAAGACCACAAAAGACTCCGCTTGTAAAGCTGATATTGTACGTAATATCACTTTATTACTACAATACACAATACATTTTACGATCAACCCTGCAAGATTTACAGATATAAAGAGACAATGTTATAATTATACCTCAATAATCTTGAAAATTCGAGAAAATATGAAAATGCAGGAGATGAGATGATGTTTTATAGTGAGAAAATTGTCTGAGTTTTATAGCTATGTCTCAAAAACTTTCATGTCACTGAATTTTGTAAGATAGTAATGGCTAATAAATATCAAAGTTTGACTTTTAGTTAGAATATTTAGTAATTTACCAATAATGTGAGGTATGATTGCATTTTTCATAATTTTGGCAAAGTACTATCATCCTCAAGGACCTCAACTATCCATTAATGATTAGGTCAATTGGTATTTGTTATTAATGTCTGGTAATTTTGACAAGGTTGTAATAGCAAATACGAGTTGACATAATCAATGCACAGAAGGATGATTTTACTTTGACAAAATAATGAAATTTGTAGTCAAACCTCACATAAATGGCAAGCTGCTAAATATTTTAACTCAAAGTCAAATTTTAATATTTATTAGTCAAAATCAATGACATAAGTTTTTTGAAATATGTTATATGGCCATAAAACTACAACAATGCATTATTAATTTTTCATATAAAATAAAAATAAACAATAATCAAGAGATTAGGTTTATCAAATTAGACGAAAAGAGGCATAGATCAACGAGTTCGGAAATAACCTCCATGCACTAATTTTTTTACGCCTTTTAATCTCCTAATTTGCGATGTCGTCTGTGCGAAAATTCTTAAACAAGTAGACTGAACATAATAAATTAAACAAAAACAAACAAATAGCAAGAAAGCAGTCAAGATTATGGCTATCAAATTATGCTAGCGATGTTGATTTAAAAAGATTCTTGACTGCTTTCTTGCTATTTGTTTGTTTTTGTTTTTGTTTAAACAAAAGATTATGGCTAGCGATGTTGATTTTTTATTAAGATTATGGCTATCAAATTAAACCAAACCAAACACATTAGAAAAAACGATATATTGAATAACCTGCCAATTCATTTTTTGTTGGTTTCTATCGCTAACACTCCCTTCGTTTGGCTACTGTTTCTCATAATTTCGAAAAAGCTAGAAAACTAGATCAATATTAAAGAAAAGAAAACAAACAGATAACAACAAAGAAACCAAGATCACTCATAAAAATACCTGCAACTCCTAAAATAACATTAATACATTAACTAAACTAAAACCTAAACAACCATTAATTAGAAAACGATAGCCGCATATAATTTTTTATAAAACTCTAACAAAGATGAAACTATTTATACTCTAACTATCATGTGATAACCATGAAATTTTCCAAGTTGTTCAAACAAAAAAAAAAAAAAAAAAAAAAAAAAAAAAAAAAAAAAAAATTTTCCCNATTTTCCACTTTTATAATTAATAATAATTTCCTTTTACATTAGGCTGACTTTGACCAAAGTAAAAAAAAAATTTAGGAAGTATGAGTAAGTATATTGACCGTATTTACATATTGCAGACCAAAATAAGATAATATATCAATAAGATTTTAACGTAAAAAAAATTAGGAAGTATGAGTAAGTATATTGACCGTATTTAAATATTGCAGACCAAGATCTCTTATTAAAAATACTTGAAACTCCTAAATTAAAATAACATTAATACATGAACTAAACTAAAACCTAAACAACCATTAAAAAACGATAGCGGCATATAATTAATTTTTATAAAACTCTAACGAAGATGAAACTATTTATGTATTAATACATTAATAGTCTCACTCTTATAATTAGATTTAAAATATTAGTTATCCGTTACTATTCTATATACCTCTTTCTGAATATATGTTTAAAAGTGTTACTCTCATACGATCAATCAATACCTAGACTTGACACAATCTTTAATTTTTATTTTATTCTTGCTTTGGTCTAATTCAGGAAAAATAAACGAAGATTAAATAGATAAACACAACAGAAATATTCATTAAATTACATATACTTATGACCATGATGACAAACAGACGACATACGACAAGATATTAAACAACAGAAACGACAACAAGCTTTTTAGGGAAGCCCTTTAACAACAACAACAACACACACAGACACACACACACACACAAAACAAGGTTTTTAGGAAATTGAAATGAGTAAATGAAACAGAAACAACATTGAAACAGAAACATGCAGCTCAAGAAATGGAGTTCGTCTCTTGAGTATCACCAATGCTTCCTAAGCCTTAGATGGCCCAGCAGATGTTGATGCACCATCATCAGCTCCACGATTCCCAAACATTTCAGTTAATATCTTCTGCGCATCAACAGTTGGAAGTTGCGTAAGCTGATTCTGCTGATCCTCGGTAAGACCCTCCATTTTCTCAGTAGCGAGGAAATCATCCGGGATAGGAATATCAGAATATTTGGGCACTTTGTCTGGTCCTATGATGGACGCGAGCTCACACTGTGCGGAGTAGATTTTTTTATTCAAATCTTCAAGATCTTTTTGATACTGTAAGACCTTGCCAACACAACCATATATCGGGTCACGTAGGCGAGCATCCGCCTCGTAACAAAGAGCCGTGGTAGCCCTTACGCGGTCTTCCTTTCCGAGAAGACTAAAGATCTTTTGGACGGTTCCTAGTCCAAAGATTTTATTAACTTTTTCGAATTTCGCCAGGTTGGTCGTTGGGAAATGTGCTGCGAACATGCACGTAGGTTTCGAGTCAGAGGCAGAGCCAGGTTCAGGGATACAAGCGATGTTGTAGAGCATAGAGGGAGCACAACAGTCGGAACTCATTCTCCTTATTAATCTCACGCTTCACTTCTGGAAAAAAAAAATGTCAATTCATATAAATCCATTTAACATAAACAATATGAGAACAAATCCTGAATCTTAATATATAACTAAGAATATATCATTGAAATATGAACGACTGAAAAAAAAAATTCCGCTTGTAAAGCTTACGTAATATCAGTTTATTACTACAATACATCTCATGAGTCATGACCGTCGATCATATATGCTTATATTTACAAATAAATTTTTATTGAAAGCGGGTCTAACTAAAACGAATGATGCATATTTAAAAACTAGCGATAAATCACTTAAGAAAATGAATTTTAAATACGATGACATTATATATATTTATAATTTTTGAGTTGATTTTCAGTGAGAGTCACAATTAAGTATTACAAACATAAAAAAATTCTATAGCAAAAAAAAAAACTTCAAAAATTGTAAGTAAGAGTTTGTATTATTTGAATAGATCATAATTAGTAAACTAAAATGAAGAATATAACGGATATCTATAAAAAAAAAATATAACGGATATTATTTTCATGATTTTTATTTTTCCAAATATTGTTGAGGTTTCACGCTCGATTGAGTTGCTGGTGTTATGTCTAAGAACAACCATGTATATCGCATCTCACATGTATCGAATGATCATTCTTTTCTTATCAATGATTCAATCAGAACACGCAAGAAAAATTTAGTGATATTTAATACTAATTCAATCAGCTTTAAAAATTTAGAAAAAAAAAAAAAAAAAAATTGAATCAGCTTTGAAAACCTTAATCTTAAGTGAAATTATTGACGTGAGGTAATTTTGGTAAACCATGGGACACCGGCCGATGTATATTTTTCAAAGGATCTACGACTTTAAATTCAATATATGAATGAAAAAAAAAAAAAGGAAGGGAATATAGTCTAAGGATCATAGAAAAAAAAAATCAAATGAGATAAATATTACGAATTAGTAGATATACAGAGACAATGTTTATACCTCAAAAATCTTGAAAATTCGGAAAAGAAATGAAAATGCAGTTGATGAGATTGTGAGAAAAAATTGTCTGAATTTTATAGCCATGTCTGGAAAAGTGATTTAGGTAAGACAGCGATGAGTGATATATCAAAATTTGACTTTTAATAAGAATACTTAGCAGCTTACCATTTCTGTGAGGTTTTACTACAACTTCATTATTTTGGCAAAGTAATATCACTATTAAGGCTTTAATATCACTCTTAATCACTCTTAATGAAGTTGCAAAATTATATGTCAACTCGAATTTGCTTTTAATGTGTTGTAGTTTTTCTTAAATACCAACACTATGTGATAGGATAGATCTCCTACTTTGCTCTATCATCTGTGAAAGGCTGAAAGCCTTCCTCCACGCCACGTTTATGTAAATTCCTAATAAACAATAGATTGTACATATCAAATTACGAAAACAAACAAATAACAAGAACACAATCAAGAACATGTAGCTTATTTTTTTTTATTTTTTTTTAAGTTAATCGCTAACCAAACTAAAACGTATAGATGACAGGATGGCGATGATTTCGTGTATCATGTCACGAAGTTTTGAACTGTGATAATTCAATCAGCTTTTAATGTGTAGTAATTTCTTAAATACGAAAACAAACATGTGCGGGATTAAAACTATCACAATTTTAATTTATAATTAACTTTTGTTATTTATATTAATTTAATATTTTAGTCATAAAATATTTTACATATTCTTAAATTTTATCTTATAAATTTTTAACACAAATAATTTTTATTTTTGTGTTTTATAGTACACTAATGCAAATATATTAAACATTTGAAATATGATAAATCTAAATATATTTTTGATTTATAAATAACTATATTATTCTTTCATAAAAATTATGTTATTTTAATTATAATTTTAACACATAGTTTTTTCTATTTATTTAGTAAGATTGTTTGTATTTGATTAAAATTTTAATTTAGCAGTTAATATAAATTATAAATTTATAAGATGTATTAAATGAGTATTTTATTATAATTTAATATTAAAATTGGTGATGTAGACAGCTTAGATGGACTGAAAATTCTCATATTATATATCAGATTATTAAATTATACCAAAACAAAAATGTTAAAACAAAAAGATTATTTGAATAACATACAAAAAATTTTCTGTTTTGGTTGCTACCGCTAACCACTCCTTTTGTTTCGCTATCATTTTCCACAATCCCTGTTAACAAAACGATAAATTTATAGAAAATAAACAAATAACAATAAAGAAACAAGATCACATATGAAAATCATATGAAAAACTATAGTTATGCATGAACTAAACTAAACTTAAACTACCAAAAGCTTTCGACAAAAAAAAAAAAAAAAAACACCAAAGCTCTTTAGACGAATTTTTTTTAATGATTATTAACAAAAACCCCGATTTTATAGCACATTAAGCTGCCGACTTAGACAAATTAAAACCTCTAATAGTTTGTTGACCCAATTTAAAAATTACGGCCCAAAACAGAATAATTTATCATTAGATTTTGACGTAAAAATAAATATATTTTAGTAATTATTATTCAAATGAAATAAAAATGTAAATAAAAGATTTAGTTAATGAGAGAGTTTTATTCCAGAAAATAATTTCACAAATAATTATATATTTTAAATAAAAGAAATCAAAGAAAATGAATGTAAATTTTGAATGTTCATGGGCCAGATTATTCATATACAACCACAATGGTTTGCCATCGTCCACCTAAATTTTGAATGTTGATGATGAGTTCAGGTCTTCTCAAACTACATTTCTCGGTTCTTTCTCAATATGTTGATTTTTTTCCTTAAAATTAATATATTTAGTTACCAGTTACTGTTCTCTATACCATGCAATCTTTACCGTGGCCACTTTTGGTTCTGTTCATGCCATACAATGCTTACACATTCAAGCAGAACCACCTGAAAAATCCTTTTACGAAAAGAAGAAATATGGAAAGATATGTCCAGATGGTTGTCATTGTGTTTCCTACAGAAATCTACGCTAACCAATCTCCATCCTTTGAACAAAAAAAAAAAAAAAAAAAAAAAAAAAAAAATCCCCCCCCNCATCCATCAGTATCACAACACAGCAATCAACAAATGTTCGATTTGAGCATCAAGCACCTTGGAGTGATCAGACAACTCGGATTGCATAAAAACACATACTGTCTTCATTGAATTTCAATTACACAAATCAAGCATAAATTTCAACAATTCCCTTTCCATTTCATCCATCACTAACGAAAAAAATAAATCTTTTTCCTTTTCCAATTTCCATATGGAGAGACATAACAAAGTACTAGGGCTTCTTTTTCCTTTGGTTTCCCTTTTATTGTTTTCTTTCGCTTGCACAACAAGATCCCTCTGCAAACAAACAATGATTATTTTGGTCAAAAAAAAAAACAATGATTATAATTAAGTTTTAATACTAAATTTGTGGATTAAGTTAGGTCTTACCAATCCTATGACACCTAAACATTTCTTCAGAACCTTCAGATTGATAAAGCAGTCCTTTAGGCTTTTACACTTGACTACCAAAATATATCCCGAAAGCTTCAAGTTTTCAAGTCTTCTGTCTTCACCATATTACCCTTCAACTAAGCTAGTTTGGGCTTAGGAACAGGTTTGCCGATAGCAGCACAATGTTTCTTCAAGTTGGGAATATCCGAACAAATAATGTTATGCCCAGTCAGAATCTGGCCTGAAAAAACAATTAACAATTTATTGTTCTTAATACAATAACAATTAAAAAACAATTATTAATAAATTATTGTTATTAGAAATCAATAAAAAAAATTAACAAAATATTAATACAAACAAACCGTCAATAATCTCCAAGATCATCGGGTAGACTTCTTTGAATCCACGAGCAGATTAATTTATCAAATGCCAAGGTGGATAATCTACCATTGTCTATCGATTTTGCTGATCCATATAACAATTGTGATAGTTTATATCTCTATGTTCGTGATATTACCAATGATAATGATATTTAATTATGAAGGTTTTGACCATATTCCCTAAGACTGCAAGTCTTCAAGTTCATATTGCCAAGCTTTAGTGTCACATTCGTCATGTGCATAGCCAGTGCAAACAATCCATCCGTTTCTGGATCAACCATTTCGTGAGACAAACGAAGAGAAGCTACCCATCATTAGAATATGTCGGGTTTCTTCTAACTGGAGCCAACCATACATCTAATTTTAAAATAACCAAAAACCGAAACCAAAAATTTGAAACTTGGACAAGTTTTAATTAAGAACTACTAATTAAAGCTTGGTTTGTTTTTCTTTCGTTCATAGAGCCTTGTGATACATCGTTTACTGTTGGGCTCTCCTAAATTATATGAGCCTTAAGCCCATATATGTATATATTTGTTGATCCATTGGGTTTCTATAAATATATTTGTGATATTTGGAGAAGAAATTATATATAAAACTTTATTACTTTATATTATTATCATATGTAATCAGAAATGTGTCTTGACACATCCATTTTTACAAAGCATATATTAAAACTCCCTCCGCAAATTAAAGAAAAGTAAATGACAAACAAGGAAACAAACCACAACTTCGCCGGACCAAACATTCCCATTTTACTTACTTAAGCTGTGTAGAGTTTGGGATCAGACAACCTCGGAACAGGAATAGCCACGAGGGGATTCTTCAACTTAAGAACAAGCCCAAACTTCTCTTCAAGCTCAAACTTCTGTCCTTTAGGAGCTTTCCAATCAAAAGAGTGAAGAAGCGAGGCAATGTTGAACAGAACAAGCCTCTCGGCCATGTTAATCGCCGCGCAAATCCTCCTCCCTGATCCAAAAGGCAAATACTTGAAGTCACCCCCATTGTAATCAAGCGAGTTCTCTAAGAACCTCTCCGGTTTGAACTCGTTTGGCTCATCCCAATTCTTAGGATCTCTATGAATGGCCCAAACGTTGATGAAGATCTTGGAGTCTTTAGGCACAGTGTATCCCGCAACCACCGAGGCTTCGCTGTTTCTGTGAGGCACAAGAAGAGGAAGCGTAGGATGAAGCCTGAGAGTCTCTTTCATAACCGCTTGTAGATAAGGAAGTTTAGGCAAATGTGACTCTTCAACGATGTTGTCTTTGCCAACAACTTGATCCATTTCTTGTCGGATTTTCTTTAAAACTTCTGGTCTGCTCACAATCTCTGCCATGGCGAATTCTGATGCGTTGACCGATGTGTCGACTCCACCAAGAACCATGTCCATGAGGAGTGACTTGACGTGAGTCAACGAGAGAGGAGCTTTCTCGTCGTCGTCTTTAACCCTAATCAAGTATTGCAAGAAATCTTCTTCTTCCTCGGTTTTCTTCCCAACCATTTTGACATGACTGTCCATAACTCGATCGAACAAAAGATCGAGCTTCTTCACGTGGACTTTCATCTTCTTAACAAGTCCCTGGAAATCGAATCTTGCGAACAACGGGAAGAAATCTGAGTAGTTTTGAATCCCTTCGATGTCGGAGATATCGGAGATTAGGGTTTTGAGCTCGTTTCCCAAGCTTGTTCTCTCCTCACCTTCAACAGTCGCGCCCCACATCATTCTTGTCACGACGTTGAAGATCGAGAGGAAGATCTGCTCACCGAGGTTGACCGGAGATCCGTCGCGAGCCATTTCCGACATGTAGACGACGGTTTGTCTGGTTTCTTCGCGGCGAGTTGAGTAAGAAGCTTCGAGAGTCGGCGTAGTGAACATCTTCATGACGCAGAGCTTGCGGAGTCTCCTCCAGTGGGTGCCGTAAGGAGACCAGAGGATGTCTTCTCCACCGTACGTGTTGATTTTTCCGACTTCAGGGAGGTCGTGGTTTGCGAAAGCGATGTCGTGGGTCTTAAGAACCTCACGAGCCATTTCTGGAGAGGAAATGACGATCGCGAGTTTGTATCCGAGGTGGATTTTCATGAGAGGGCCGTGTTTTTGAGTTAGGGCTTGGAACTGTGTGTGGAGGATGTCGGAGTTTAGGAATGGGAGGTTTCCGACGATCGGAAGTGGCCAAGGTCCCGGAGGCAACGGTGCTCCGTTTTTGGACTTGGATTTTCCTTGAATCCAAAAGTAGCAGACTACGGCGACGAGGACAGCGACGGCGAGCATGATGGAGCTGGACGTATCCTCTGTGTTGAGGATCTGTGAGAGAGTGAAGTTAGAAGACGCCGTTTCCATTTTTGTCTTCAGAGAAGATATTTGTATATGAGAGAGAGGCTCTGTTCTGGCTCTGTTTTAATGGTTTGGAGGTTTTGTATTGTGTGTGGTGGTGAAGATAGAAGGGAGGAGTGTGGAGATTTATATTGTAGGCTTAGAGGGAATGATTGCATTATTTTATTTTTGTTATTATTATTATATCGTAAGATTAACTTGGTATGAAATTTCTTACGTACCTTCATATATCAATATACTCAATCAAAAAGTGAAAGATTTTAGACGGCGTTGAAATTGGGGGCTTAATTATATTACTACATTGAAAAAAACACATGCATTAAAAGTAAGTATAACAACCTTTTTTTTTGTTAAATCAAATATTATATATTCGTGTTGTAAAAAAAAAAAAGAAAAAAAAAGAGATTAAAAAAAATTAGTCAAAAGTTATTCTGCGTTAACGTATACTAACTTATAAAAAAGGGTCTCTATCTAATAATAAATGGTGCCCAAAATATTTATTAAATGCTATATTATTGTGAGATAAGAGGACTACAACGCCAATCTTGACTAAGTCGCCAGTGTTGAAGTCCCCCGTTCCATTATTCAAATAGAGGAAATGAGACAGCAACAACAAAATACAAATGCCAAATGTATGAATCTATATCCGCACTTGCGCAGCCGCGATAAAAGTGTCCTACCAATAAATAAATATCACTCCACTTGTTGAATATTCAAATCCTTATCAATAATCCATGAATAGAAATAGTAGACACAGGAGTAATAGGTTGAAAATTTGACTTTTTTAAGTGTGTGTGTGCGCTGATTTAGATATTTTTTAAATACGTTAAAAGAAAAAACAAGACTTTTCAATATTTTGAACTCCGTTGTCTAAATTTTTATTTTATCGTGTCGGTTGTTGTTACTTGTTAAGACCGGCTGGCTAGTCCTCCGAATCTAGCTAAATTTCGCTCCAACATAAAAACCACTTTAAACTTAAACGGTAAATTTCCAATTGCACACCAAAAAGAAAAAAATTAAAACGGTATTACGAAATTAACTAGTTCTAACTTTTGTTTAGTAAAATTAAATTAAAAGGACCAAAGCAATAATTTTGTTTTCAGTTATCTTTCAAAACATTCAATTTTTTAAGTGCAGCACTACAATACACCGTTATATGCGACTTCATGGGAACGTTTAGTAGCAGTTGCTGTGTTTACGTATGGCTATGATCTTTAGAAATTTAGATGATTATTATTTGTGCTGGTGTTTATATGTGATTCTTTTCCTTGCACTATATTTTTTAATATATTTAATTTAGCTGTTCAACATATATATAAAGTACAGCCAAACTGAATTATGGTCAAAGACTCAAACTTCGTAATAGAATATCAGTAGTACGTAGATCAACAAAAGCAAAACTAATAGGGAAATTTGCGTGAATTCGAGTTCGACCTTAACAATGATTATGAGACCAAGAACACAACTTGCTTAAGACTTCGCTCACTGTCTGACCCGACGTACGAAATCCAAGAAACTCCTAACGAAATACCAACATTTTAGAGTGTCATTGATGTTCTCCTTGTAACATCTCATCCACGAATCATTCTCCAAAGAACAAGGCATTGGCTTTGGTTCAGCTATCTTGAACTCTTTTTATCCACAAGATCTTTGGCTCTCTTTGTTACTGCATCACCATTTTTGTTTTTCTCTTGTTTCTCAAGTTTCTCTAACTCTCTTTCAGTACCGATTTAAAAAGATTCCAGTGACTTGTAAGTTGTAAACCTGGAAAAATGAAATGCATTTCAAGAAACACATCGGTCCTGTGTCTCTTGACAGTGCATATATATATTTGGATATCTTAGTAGCAAATCGCTTTTTCCCAAAGTGAAAGGTTAAGTTGTTTAGTTCAACATCCTTATTATGCATATGTTATTTATATAAGACTATCCAAATCACACACACAACTTTTTCTTGTCACTAAGATCCAGAAGTATGAAGGCTTCACAAGATTTATCCAAAGTCAAAACAAGTTCATATACATAAATTTTACCCAAAAAAAGTTCATATATATAATATACTATAGAGTACAGAATTCAGTCAATTTCTGGAAATAGGTTTCTATAAGAATGGACATGGTTAGGACGAAGAAGATCAAGAAGAATACCTGAACGGGCGAATCTTCTCCGGCAACGAATTCGTCGTACAGTCGTTTATTTGTTTAAGACGAAAGCAGCGACGATGATAATTCGATTAAACGGGCCTGGGCTTAGTTGCATTAACGTTTTATGGCCCTTAATAAAATTCCAGAAACAGTTTGGGCCTAAAAAATATTTGATAGTCGCAGTTCAGACCGAACCAGAAGATCAAACCAAATTTAGAGAACATTTTATTTTGTAGTTCCTCCAAAACTGTTTTCTCTCACGCATGCTAGATACAATAAAACCTTGTTTCCGATGATGGAATCAACCATCGTTAAAAGAGATTGTCCGTCTATCTAAACTAGTTTTGGTAGAGTAAGACTAGTTTTCTCCATATATTACATTAAGGCCGAGCAGTTGTTCCTAGGCATGAGTCGATCGGATTTGATAACGGATAACATCTCTGAAGAAGCGATAAGAGACCAATATGTTTTAATTTATTGTTCAAAAAAAAAAAATTTGTTTTAATTTATTGCACTAAAATTTAGTTACTTGATATTTTATCAGGAATTCTATTTGCTTCAACATTTAAAAACCCAAGTAAGTGAAATATTCAAAATTAACTAGCTTATGATTTAAAAGTAACATGAGTTTTCAACACACAAAATAGATTATTAGTTAAAGTATCAATATGCCATGCGAACTATGCAGAGAAAGGGGGTTATAAAACCTATATCAGTATTTGGTTTTTACCAACATGACGATCATTTACCGCTCCACCACAATTTTGTTACCTATCTCATGTTTTCATTTGTATAATGTATAAATTAACATTATTTCACTAAGATGAATAAACTAAAGTTAATTAGTATATTAAATAGAAAACCATTATAACACCTTTTCAGAAAATTATAGAAATTGAAAAATTATACTCTTAGTTAATTCGTAATTTAATAAAGGGGGTAAAAGCGACTTCAGTTGCAATAATGCCATGTTCCATACATATACGCGCATATATGATGCATGCATAGTATATGACGATGGCATTACTCGTAAGTTACGTAAGCGGTGACTTGAAAATGTGATTAAAGCAAGAAGTTGATTAAACTTTTGATTAAGAGTCTTGAATCTTATTTAATTAATAAATCGCACATGAGCATTGTAGAGAAATAGAAAAAAGTGGTGGGGTTTAGAGCGGAAGTCCCGATCGATTCCTAAGGTGTTGAAATGTCACTTTAATTTTTGAATTTAAGAGACTTAATCATATATAAGAGACCTATATGCGGAGGTCTCCCATATATCGTCCAGTTTCTTTATATGAATAACAAGATTCGTGAGAAACAACAAAAAAAAACAAGTTTGTTTGTCAATTTTTATTTTTTTAAATTATTATATGTTGTTATATTTTCATTTTTTTAAAAAACGGACGTATGCATATTGTCGACGAGCAATTGTGAAATATTTTTCTTTTATGAATTATGATTTGTTTTTCTATCATTAGGCTTAGTCTTAATCACACGCAAACAAAACATTTGGGACTTGTATGTCACATTTATTCTGGAAACCATGATTAACAAAGAAGACAAGAGACACAAGTTGTACGAAGAATTTTTTTAAACGGACGTATGCATTTGGGACTTGTGTATGTCACATTTATTCTGGGAACCATGATTAACAAAGAAGACAAGAGACACAAGTTGTACGAAGAATTTGTGACTTCAAATATTGTTTTCACCATGAAACAAAGAACCACATATTTTCACACATAGTAATTAGCAACCACATTCTAATATTATTACTTAGTGAATAATGATTCAACCAAGGAGAAAACTGAATATGTAGTGACTTACCGTCCCAGACAACGAAGATTTTTATGGGTCAGAAGTGGGGAACCTATGCATTTCGTGTGGGCATATCGTGATTAGAAAAATATTGTCTTGAGTATTATTTTGAGAAGTAGAACGAAACACAAGTCAAAGAAATCGGAATCCAGAAAAAAATGCTAAAATTTGACGAAAAAAAAAAAAGTTTCTAAAGCATTAATTATTACTAACTCATTTCGTTGAACTGAACTTTGTCATAGAGCAGAAAGTATCACTCTTATAAATTATATACAGTATGAACACAGACAGATTTTTTTCTAAAAAATATTTAAATGTAAATTATGAATTTTGTTATCTGAATCCGTTCGACTTAAAGTCAACAAACTTTCTATACAAAATTTTGATTTATCAGGTTAAAAATATAATTGAAAAACAAAATTGGCAAAAACGAATGAAAAAAAAAAAGGTTTGTCCTTTTACACTTTCTTATTTAGTTTTTCTCCACTTACTCTTTTCATAATAGAAATCTATGACTCCTAATATGGTAAAAAGGTTGACCGATCATACGCTGTTCAATCTAAACTGAAATCAATCCAATATATCCAAATTTGGTTCAATAGAAACCAATGCAGCTCGAAATTAATTTCACCGATCCATACCTGATGTACGAATATTAATGGCTAGAAAATCATTTTGAAAAGTATATATTGGAGATAAAACTCCATATCGAAATTAAATAGTGACATTAAGTGATATGTATTTTATGATAGGATAAAACACTTCACAGTATCATTTACTAGCATCAATATCATATTTTAGGAGACATTCTATTATTAAATATTTTCTTGAGACATTTCCGATCGGATTAAACATAGAACCGAGTCACAAAATCATACGTCTGGTAAATTTTTACGCAATATGATAATACAAAGAATTTTAAATTTATATTAAAAAAAGACTCATTTGTAACGAAACCAAGAACGCAAAATTGCAAGTCACCCACAAATCGCAAAGATTAGAACAGTCTAGTAACATAAACTGATCTATTGCCTACCTACGTGTCAATTACATACATATTCATCTTTGTAATTTATATTTTACCATTTTTTTATAAATGGATTCAACTAAATCTTATCAACTTTTAACGAGGAGATGGAGTCAAATTCCGATAGACTAATTAAACTTTTTTAACCATTTGACCAAAAGCGCTTCTTTATTTGTTTTACCGTGTCGGCAACAACAAATATTTGTTCCCCAATATTATTGAAGCTTAAAAAAAAAAAATTCCAAAAATAAACATTTGTATACGCGTATATACGTAATTAGGTTTATTGGAGATTCGCAGTTGTCCAAAAAAAAAAGTAGACAGTTTATTGCAGTGAACTACAGCCTTCAGGTCAATCCGATTTTGCGATATTAAATTTGGAGAATGCTAATTATTATTTTTCTTAAACTTACTAAGAGATATTGGTGGACACATGCATTCCTCAAATTGGAGATCAGAGTATGTAAGCTTATGGCATTCATCGTAAGATATTGAACAAGTATTTGGGTAAAAAATGTATGAGTCTTTTTTTACCAAAAAAATTGTATGAGTCACACGTGTGATTGCGTACATTGGCACGCACCCAATCCTTTCATATTAGTTCCAAAGTCATTTTCACCAACCAAATGCAACATCTCCAACACTCTTTTCTGTGATCCTATTGCGACAGATTTGACAAAGTAGATTTCCTAACCTTAATCATCATTTGTTAGATTAGTCTTATTTTATTCAGAAATCTTAATTCTTTAGCTGTTTTACTCCTATTTAATATACTATTCAATATAGAATAAATGAACCATTTATGTATATATGTATGATTTTTTTTGTTATAGGTGTATATATATATGATACCATCGCTATATATATATTCATAACTAAAGCAAGGTATAAAGATCTTCTTCGAAACTGTTGTAGTTTCCCCATCATGACATCTGTATATACGTATGTTATACTTATATGTACCTTAAAAAATGTTCAATATGCACTTTCAAATCATCATATGCACGAGCAATTCATGATATTATTTATACCGTATATTAAATATTTTGGTCTTTCTATGATTGGTTATAAAATAAGTAGTGAAGAAAATATTGAAAATTACTGCAATAGTTACTCGTAAATTTCTGTAAAATAATTGATTGATTGATTAGAATCTATCTTTACAGCAAGAGATTTACTCTTTCAAGACGCTACAAGAAGAAAACAAAAAAACAAAAAAAAAAGTTAAGAAAAATGGATTACATATTTGATGTTAAAAAAAAAAAAAGGATTACATATTTTTTTGTGCATTTTTACCGCGTGGAATACTAAGACTGCAAAACTATTTTTTTAAATGATAAAAAATAGAAATACTATATTTTTGGTATGAAAGATGTAACATTCCGTTTTGTGATAAATAAGGATAAACTTAATAGAACTGATTTAGCTACCTATTTCAATAAAGTGTACTTATCTTTTTGGCCAAAAAGCCTATAAGTAACTCCAAAGTTAAGCAGGTTGGAATAGTGGAAGGATGGATGACCTTTCGGGAAGTGTTCTGTGTCTGAGTTAGAAAAAACACGGAAAAGATCGGGTATTGATTGCAGAGATAGTAAACAAGTCATTAGAGCCTCTAAAAAATAGCGCACGCCCACGGCCCGAGAGAGGACGTGGGTGACTCACCGGAATGGACGGTCGAAGCGTTATAATTTGGTATCAGAGCCGAACCCAGACGAAAGTGTGAAGTCGAGTGGACTCACACCGTCAGGGGGTGACGATCCAGATGCACAACGAGGACGTTGCGCATAGTGAGAAGGGGTAATTGTAACATTCTGGTTTGTGATAAATGAGGAAAGGCTTAAGAGAATTGATTTGGCTGCCTATTTCAACAAAGTGTATTTACCTTTTCCGTCTGAGTTAAGCGTGCTTGGACTGGAGTAGTGGAAGGATGGGTGACCTTCCGGGAAGTGGTCTGCGGAATCGTGTGAGTTAGGGAAAAACATGGAGAAAGGTCGGGTGTTGATTGCAGGGATAGTAAACAAGTCATTAGAGCCTCTAAAAAATAGCACACCGGCCGTCGGACAGGGATGAGGCCACGGGCCGAGAGAGAATGTGGGTGACTCACCGAGATAGACGGTCGGGGCGTTATAAAAAAAATTACTCAACGTCAAAAAAAAAAAATACTCTTTCTATTTTGAATTGATAAATTTTAGACTTTCCACATGTATTAAAAACTAATACTTCTTAAAATTTTATATCAGTTTTTGCTATTAATAAAACTAGAAATTTGACCCGCGCGATACGCAGAATTAAAACTATACCAAATTTTAAACTTTCTTAATTTAATTTAACTAAATTATTTTCTATTTAATTTTAAAAATCATATTATAGTAATAATCTACAATATTGTTCGTATAATTATTTTAATTTTGAAATCCTAAAACATAACGATTTTAACTATCGGTTATATTAATGATTTACAATATTTGTTCATATAATTATTTTAATTCTGAAATTTTTAAAAGTAATGATTTTAACTATCAACTCTTATCCGCACTTTAGCTGATTCTAAATTTTATAACTATATTTTCCTGTACATTAACTATCTTTGATCTATAATTCTTTCATTTACATGTAATGTTCTCGTATATTTCTATAAATAAGCAAATTAACAAAAATTTATACACAAATTTGTAAATAGATTTCATAAATATTTAGTTATTATAAATTTTTCTTTGGATCTTCAGACACTAACTTTCATTTTTTACTAGAAATTGTTAATTAAACCTAAAAATGTGAAATGTTATCTTGAATGTAGAAACAGAAAAGTCATAAAACAGTTGAATTTTTTTTATTTTCTAAATATCACGTTTCAACATACAATAAACAAAACGCTAACGTGTCATAAAGAGGAAGAGGGATATTTTCTTATTATTATAGTATAGATTAATGACATAATATATTTAACTATTTTTGAAATTTACAATTCATCATCATTAATTTATTAAAAATACATTGCAAAGCTAAAAAATCCATCTTAAAAAAAAAACTATATATCCTTCTTTATGAAATGGAGGAAGTAGAAATATCATTAGTTTGTCGCTTGAATCTGCAGTAATGAAAACTATGCTTCTTCTTTTTCATTTTTAACATGAATTTATTAGTGATGTTAAAATAATATTTTATTATAATTTTTATCAACTTATTATGGATGTTGTTCAAATTAAACCACTAATATCTCAAAATTTAAAACAATTGTTGATAAAATTATAAATTTAGCAGATGACAAATTGTTTTACATGATATGATGCTGTTTTTATAACTAATTATTACACACACACACACACAAAAAAACTATCATTTGATCACCTAGCTAATTTCACCATTATTTCATCATCTTTTACCGTCTTTAACCTCTACATTTTTTTTTTTTGTTTAACCACTAAATTTTTCTTGCCATGCATGATGCCACAATTTTTTTTTTTTTTTTTTTTTTTTTTTTTTTTTTTTTTAAATTTTAAAAAATNTAAAACTCTTATATACAATCTTGTAAAGTTATTATTATTATATTTTTTAAAGTTGATGGGGAAAGATGTGAGAAGATTATATTATATATATAGGTGGGTGAGCTTTGGTAGGCTTTTGACATAACTTGCCAAGCTGTTGAGATTTTCAATCCTCAATAACTTTAGTCTTCCCATATTTTTTCCTTCTCTCTATTCTCTATTTCACATCCACATATTATAAGCAACAATATTTAATGGGGAGGCAGCCATGCTGTGACAAGCTAGAGGTGAAGAAAGGACCGTGGACGGCGGAGGAAGACAAGAAGCTCATAAACTTCATACTCACCAATGGCCATTGTTGCTGGCGTGCGTTGCCGAAGCTGGCCGGCCTCCGCCGCTGTGGAAAGAGCTGCCGCCTCCGGTGGACTAACTATCTCCGGCCTGACTTGAAGAGAGGCCTTCTCTCTCACGATGAAGAACTACTTGTCATCGATCTTCATGCTCATCTCGGCAACAAGTAAGCCTGAAAAATTAATCATATATTAATTCCACAGTTTTGTTAATTCTGACTTGATGATTATATGCTCGGAAGCTAAAAAATCTTAATTTAATCTATGGTCGTTTATTGTGAATTCAACATCCTACGTACGTTGAAACAAAACCTGGATTTTTAGAGAAACATTAATTAGTTTGGAGTCAATTGCATGTGTCCAATATTTTTATCCAACATGTTTTAGACTGTTTAGTATAATATGTGTTGTGTAAAATATGCCAAATAATAAATTAGATAGTTCCAAATAAGATGGTCAAAATATTAGAATTCATATGTATACTAATTATGTTTTGCATTTATTTTTCTCTGAAATAAACTACAAGACAAAGTAATGTCTTTCTCTTCCGAAGATAATGCTAACTTATTTCTTTAACTTTCTTGTGTTTACATTCCAAGAGTTTAACATCTCCAACAACACATAGTTTAATCCTATATATTATTGTAATTTGTTTCTGTTTTTAACAACTGGTTATGTTATTTATAGGTGGTCTAAAATAGCTTCAAGATTACCCGGGAGGACAGATAACGAAATAAAAAATCATTGGAATACTCATATCAAGAAAAAACTTGTTAAGATGGGAATCGACCCCGTGACTCATCAACCTCTAAACCAAGAACCTTCTAAAACCGATGATCCCCAAAACATTTCGTCGAGTCCAGATGATATTTCAATGGAACCAAAGACTACCAGCACCAAAAACGTAGAGACAAGTGGCACAACTACGGAAGACGAAAGCAGCAGCACGGTTACCGATCAAAACAGTTCGATGGATAATGAAAATAATCTACTTAGTAACACTTACAATGATGAAGATCTGTTTAGTTATTTATGGTCCGAAGAAACTACCATAGGTGAGGCCTCGTGGAGTGATAGTAACTATGACGTTGGTGGAATATTATATGACAATAATATTTCCGCCCCCGACGCAGATTTTCCGATATGGTCACCGGAAGGAATCAACGTCAATGATTGGACGTTTTTGGACTATTGCCAAGACTTTGGTGTTCATGATTTTGGGTTTTGACTCCTCACCAGTAGCATATATATTTTGGCATGGAGATGAATTACAAGCACTGGTGTCATGTTTTATGCATACCTGGCATTTACATATATGTATATATATATATATATACACACGTATACAAATCATATACATATATAGTAGCATAATTAGAAATCCATGTAATCCATATATGGTGTAGGGTTCGTCAAAGTCAAGAAACTATAAGTTTAGTTTATTTGGTTTGTATATCTAGTCAAGAAACTATTAGTCTAATAGAACTTTTATCAAAAAAGAAAGAAATAAAAAACTATAAGTTTACTTTTATTTGGTTTGTATAATTAGTTTTTCACATACATAACCCAATTAAGAAAACTATATATAAGTATGGAAATAATGTGACATTTGTGACTATGTGTTAACATTCGGGTCCAATTTTATGTTAGAACTAAAGTCACTAAACTTTCAAAATGTTTGAGACAATATTTAACTATCTAGCTAGCATACCTTTGTATATTATACAAAAAGAAGAAGAAGAATATACAAAGGTATGCTATATAGTTAAATATTCTCTTTGAAAACAACTGTAATTTTGTTCAATGTAGTTTTTCTAGTAATCTGGAGACTATACACCAAACTTAAAAATCAACAAAACTTTATAACCGTTATATAGATTTTGTAGCGGTCGAATTTTTTTAATTAAACCTCGACGAACAAGACGATGATCAATTATCGTGCTTTATAGTTTCTTTCAACACCGAAAACAAGTCACTTCTGAATTTGGGCGATTAAGAATTTAAGAGTCGTTATCAACGTTAGAGTCTTTTCACTTAGAGCTGTGTGGCTCCTATATTTTTTGGTTTTTCCATCATTGACCAATGACCATGTATCGATTATTTTGCGTCTTTTTAGAAGTTTATTGATTTTCTAAGACGATATGATCTAATAAATAGTTTGTGCCTTTGTGGAGGACTTCCCCAATGTACATCAAAATCCTTTCTAGTGGAATCAGTTCTCGCACTAAAAAAATAAAATTAAGGGTAGAAAGACCCATTGAAGCAATGGTCTTGGCCATAAAACAGTTTGAATTTTCCTATCGTTTTCAAAATATGTTTAACATAATTGTAGAATATATATATATATATATATGAAATAGAATTTTGTACCAACCACATCATCGAGGGGTATGGGAGGACGTTATTAGGAGATGAATTTCAAAAAAATTAAAATTTAAAGAATTTGTTGTTATTAGTTTATGAATTTGATAATCTTACAAAAATACATTGTTATTGGTTTGATGATTTTTAAATTCCATAGAGAAACTATTGTTATTCAAAAAGTTTGTGTTTTAATGATTTCATGAATCCCTTAAAATCCTTGTTATTGAGAAAATGTATTTTAAACAAATTAACTCATGAAACAAAACTTTCAAAATACTACCTAATCCTTAGATTTTCAAAATCCCTTGAATTCATTTTCTAAATTTACATATATTTTTTTCAAATCTAACAAAAAAACTCTTTAATTATAAATTTAACAATTCTCTTAACTTTTAAAATCTTTAAAATTCAAACAAATTCTATTTCCAATAACCTCCCTAAGTGTTTTAACTTTTAAATTTTTTAAAATCTATACAAATTCTACTTCCAATAACCCCCTAAGTGTTTTCTACCAATATACAACTAGTCAATTACATTTTTGGTTGGTCGAAAGTCAATTACACTAGTTTTATTCTTTCTAAATGATTCTTTTTTCTTTGTAGATGTTCATGTTTTGCCGTTATTTGCTATTCATTACCATTTTTTTGTTGTCAACCACATTTCGGAATTTTAACTTATTCAAACTACTATTGGTGGTCTCAAGTCAACTACTATTGTCAATTCATAGCCGTGTTATTTCATATACAAAAATTGGTGATCTAAATCAACAGTTGCTATTAAATTACAAGTAATCAGATTCTACAATATTGGGTACTAAGAATCTGATCAGATAAGTCAAATAGTGTCCTAATTGTTTGTAGATTTAATTCCAAACTTTGTATTTTTCAGGTCAAACCATTTGAAATGAGATGATACCACAAAGCTAAATGTGAATGTAACATCACTATTCGGTCTCGACATATTTGTCAACGAACTAAACAGAGAGTTTCATATAGCATCTTCTTCATTATATTAACTGCCCTTGAAAAAACAATTCGACTAAAGATTTGTGATTCACAAAATATTGCGCATTGTTCGTTCTCTTATACTCTAGTCTAGAGTAAGAGTTGCCAAGTTGTCTACTCATAGAATGCATTGTGTTATACACTTGTTTAAAATAATTCACAAATTTTAGTTCTTCCAACCGATAAATTAAGACAACACAAAAAAATCAACAGCAAAAACTCAAAAAGTTGATGATAAATGATAATCAATACTTCTCTTAAAAAACTGTTTCAGGAAGAAAAACATTTTGCCATTTTTCTATAGAAACATGATGAAATTGAGACCATTGCGTTGAAAACATCTTTGGCTGCACTATTCAAACTACATAGATGTAACATGATTAGATTTTACGGTCAAGTTCTTATATGATGCTTAGTTAAAAAAAGTTACTCATAGCTAAGGAATTGAGAAAAAAAAAACGAAAAAGATAAGTTACTAACGAAAAGTTGAGTTTTGCTGCTGTTGAAGTTTCCTTAGACAACAAAAACATAAAAAGAAAAAAAAATATCTCTCATCTCAACGCATTTAAGCACAGAAATGGCAAAGACACAAGTTCTTGTTTTGATTAATTGGGTGCTCCTCCTGCTCCTCCGAATTTGCCCATCATCTTTGCAATCACCGGAGCCACCTTCGGATTCGCCTGATGCTTCGCCAGATTCGCAGGGTTCTTCATCACTGTTATCCACACAAAAAACATACAATATAAGACTTCACAAAACACTCGAAACATTATAAAAATCATTACCATCTTGAAGAGCAGCCATGACTTCTGGGTCGCTAAATGCCGTCATTAGCTCAGGATCCTGCTCACAAAACATGAACTCAGTTTTACATTTTCAATTTCAAAAACCTCAACTTTTGCTCATTCACAAACAGTCACACTTACATTCAATATTTTGCTGAAGTCAACACCTCCCGGCATCCCACCACCGCCACCACCTGGCATACCGCCCATACCAGGCATACCGCCCATACCTCCGCCCATACCGGCGGGCATACCGCCGCCCATACCAGGCATACCTCCTGGAAATCCGCCACCGCCTAAATCAGGCATACCTCCAGGGAAGCCACCGGGCATACCTCCCGGAAAACCACTGGGCATGCCTCCTGGGAAACCACCCGGCATACCTCCCGGGAAACCGCCTCCTGGTTGTCTGCTAGATGAGGACTGTTCTTGTTTCTTAGCTTTATCATAGGCAGCCTTACAGAGAGAAAAAAAGAAACGTGGATAGTGTCAATACACAAGTTGACGCTAATGGTTTTATCACAAGACTAATAAACGTTACCTGTGCTTCCGCACGGCGACGTTGTCTGTCACGCGCGGCCTTCTTCTCATCTCTTTCCTTCCTCAACCTGTCATACTTCCTACGGTGCTCCTCTAGCTTGTGAGCATTAGGCTCAACCTACAACAAAATCAAGAAAGTTTTGTAACTGAATCACTCTCTAATGCATTTTGTTTTATGGATCAGATAGAGAAACCGGCACAAACCTTTTTGAGAACAGCGCTTATCTCCTCATCGTAGTCTATTGTAGAAGCTAGGTGAAGATCTTTTGCAGCCTCTGCCCATTCTCCAAGCATTGCACGAGCCATGCCTCGTGACTTGTATCCCTTGGCAGAATCAGGATTGATCTGCGATTACAAACACACAAACAAAGATTTTAAGTATCATTCATTACTAGAAAACAAAATTCTTGGTGGAAAAAAATATAGATAACTGTACCTCCAATGCGGCAGTTGCATCACGAATAGCAGCGTTTGGCTTCTTCAACTTAATGTAGACGCTAGCTGAAAACACAGACACAGACAAATGAGGCACTATAAAAAGCGAATTTGATGGAAAGCTAAAAAGAGCGAAGACTAAACTAGTAGTGGTGCTCACCTCTGTTTCCATACAGAATAGCTGATGTTGGATTCAATGTTATCGCCTGAGTGAATTGCTCAATTGCTTCATCAAACTTTCCTTCAGAAAGAGCCTCCATGGCTTTGCCCTTGGCTTCTTGAGCAGCTTCTCGGTTCTCATCGGACACCTCCACTGATGAATCTCCCATCTGTATCAAAGATCCAAGGCGAGTTTGAGAGACATAATTCAGAGAGGACTTTTAGTAAAAATATCAAAAAGCTGAGAGGTTTTGTTTGTTCGTTTTGGTGATCTTACCTTCTGAGGAGGATCGTTGTCAGGTTCAACAGTGTCTCCTTCAAGCTCTACATCAGATTCAACAATCTCTTCCTCCTCTTCTTCTTCCTCCACTTTCGGTTTCGCTTCTTCTTCAGTCTCCTCCATCTCATCATCACTCTCTTCTTCAACTACGAAACTCCTCTGTTAAACAAAGACAATATCCATCACTAACCAAAACTCTTCTGCTAAACACAATCGAATTCAATCAAACATAATAGTGGAAAATACCGCTTTGGAGTCTCTGCCTTCTTCATTAGCACCAGTTGGTAGCTTAGCACCAAGACTGAAACCATCAAAAACCCCAAATTTCATCAGAAGACTCTTCAAATAAACAAGTAAGCAAACAGAAAAGCCAGAATTTCCAGACCCTCAAAACTAAATAGCCTCACAGATCAAAGGTGTGAAAAAAATGTTAAAATCTAAGGAAAATAAAACCGAAGTCAGGAACTTTATTCGACAAGAGTAACAGGGGATATCAATTTCACGAGATTTGAGCATATAATAAAACCAAAGTCAGGAACTTTATTGGAAAAGAGAAACAAGGGATATCAATTTCACGAGATTTGAGCATATGATACACTTTCTACTACAAACAGAGACTTAAAGATCAATACTTTCTGAATCTCAACCACCAGAGTCCAGATATACAAGCCAAAGCATAAGAAAAACGATTAGATCGAGAGACGGGGTAAAAGGAGAGAGTACCTTTCGAGATACTCGCGGAAGAAAGAGAGAGCAGGTGTGGAGAGAAGGGAAGGGTCAGACTTGCATTGATCGATGAAGACCTTGAGCTCACTAAGCTTCGTCGCATCCATCGTTGCTTCCGATCGGCGAGAGAGAAAGAGATACAAAGAGTGTGTGTTTAGGTCTTCGAGTGTTGTTGTCAAAGTCTCGTCTTTTTCTCTTTTAAGTCTTTTGTTTCGATTTCGAAAATTGGGGAAAAAGAAATGTATAATAGGGCTTAAGCTTCTAGCACCTTCTTCTTTCTCTCCATGTTAACTTAAACGGATAAGGATCGCCGGATTTGGACTGGACTCAATAACCGGTTAAAATTGAACCGAACTAAACCAAAACAAACCAAAAAAGTTGAACAGCTTCCTCAGCTATCAATCTGCTGTTTGTGGGCCAATTTAAGCTCGTCGAAAAGGAAAAGGCCCAAACTATGAAATTGATCGACTCAACCTTTGCATACTTTGGAAGATTCACAAATCATAAACGAAGGACCATAAATACAAGTAATTCAAAGACAAATGGGATACCTAGCTATGAAATCAAATCAACATACTTAATATTGAATTCTCGGATTACCAAAAAAGATGAGGAAGAAGAAGAAAAAAGGAATCGCATGCAAATTGATCGGTACAAAATTCAAAACTGAAATCAAAACATGGCGAAGATTAGGCTTGCAACTAAACCAAAAACAGCCATTGATGCAGCAACATTGTTCGCTCTTCCTCCATTGCCCTCACTCTTGTTAGTGTCTTTGCCATTGATGATATTGCTGCTGTTGCTACTACTACTTCCCTCTTCTCCTTTTTTGCCACACAAAACCAAAATCCATAAATTACTAAGAACTCAACATTGATCTTGTTTGAAATTGCAGTTTATCAACTCAAATTTCTGTGGGTATACAATCTCGCCCATATATTTTGGTGTAGCATATATATTTTAACAAGATTGTCAAGCTGTTGGTACTGTAGCATATATTTTTAGTATGATATGGTCATTTGTTTTTTCGTTTAATAAGATCTAGTCATTTATTTATTTAGCTATAATTTTCTAATAATATAATCGGCAATTAATGGAATATTATCGTAGTATTTTCATTCTACCTTATAGAAATGTTTAACTAACGTATAATATACATACGCATTCCGTAACAACACATTGTTCTAACGAAAATTTTGTAATATAACAAAAACAATAGTAATCAGTATGATTTGCTTAATGATCTGTACTACACTAAATCATAACAACTTTTTGATGAAAACTAAATCATAACTTAAGAAATCGAAAAAAAAGAAAGAAAGAGAGGACGTGTGCGTACCTTTACTAGTACCGTCACAAGAATATTTGTCAGAAACGCCACATTTGCTTGTGATTCCGGCGGAGTAAGGTCCGGTGATGTTGACAAGCGCCGGGTTAGCAATGTAATGGTCGCACAGGCAAGTGACTTGCGTTGCGTTCGCGGATTTGAGATCCTTGCAGCAATCTTCCGTTGGCGTGTCTCTAACGGTTCCGAAACACTTTTCGAGGAGGTCAGGCATCACCGTGGCACATACAAGATCCATCTTTGGAAACATCGATGGCTGTGGCTCAGCTAGCAGCGGAGCAATCGCAACCGCTAGAAATAGAACCGCTGCAACCACTGAAACCTTGTTAATGTAAGCCATTTAGATTGATCAAAACGCTGGCAAAAAACGAAAGTTTGTTTGTTAATTTCTTTTCTTTGGATTCTTATCTCACTTTCTTTTTCGTATGCGACTTCTCAAGAAGTGCATGGACATATATATAGGAGTCTTGGCATGTACATTATTGAAAATTAAATACTAAGATAAAAACATATATATATATATATATAATTATATTTATTTTCTTCTTATTTTCGCAATCCTTGTAGTTTTATATTCTACCTAGTTGACTTAAAACATTCGACTTTCTTTAATTCGCTACCATGTTCCTCCCATTTTGTTTGTTTCGAGGATATACATATTCTATGTTATGACGTGTTCATGTAATACTTTTTTTTCCATATAAATATATCAAATGGAATGTTTGCCGAAGAAATTGCTAGGGACAGAATGTCCAAAATCATTAAAAGCTGGACGATGCTGACAATTCAAAGATCTGTTCTATTATTTTTCAAGATCCTTATATATGATCATACAACTAATGTTAGCAATTTAATTTTATTTGCATTCATAATTTGAGATGGATCGACAGTTATTCTAATGATGTGTCGGATTAACAGTATATTCTAATGATGTGTAAGGAAAGCCGACTGCTAATATGATTACACATGCCTTTGACTTATATGTATAATGTGGTCTGTGTCATTAAATCCAATGTAATTCAAATGAATTTTACTGGACATGCATTTCAGACCTCATAAAAAGTTGGGTAAGAATATTCAAAACTAGTTGTGCAGTTACAAAAATAAAAGCATATTCAAATGGTCTCATGGTCTGTATCGATCACAAAGACCTGCTGCTGATCCATATAATCTATATATGAAATGAAATTTCGGGTGAGGGGGTTATCTGTGTCTAAGACGTGAGAACCACATAAAAATAAAACCAAGGCAGACCTACAAAATAATCTACAGACATCTGTCAAATCCTTATTTGAAAATAAAACAAATACAAGCCAAAGCATAAGAAAAACGATTAGATCGAATGAAGCTCCAACAATTTTTTTTTTCTTTTTTAATTAACCCCACATGGGGGAAGGTGGAGTCGAACTCCAGATAAAATGGTAGCAAAGGTGTAATGCAACCACTAGCCCACTTGCTCCTCTCACTCTAACAAAATTAAAGATGAGAGCTACATCAAATAACCAACGCAATTTCCTCTTTTTTTATTACTAATAGAAGTAGTAAAAATTTAACAACAAAACGTCTTACATATTTTAACAGCCAAAAACGTTTACAATCCACTAGATTTACATACGTTTTCTTCTAATTTTTAAGGGATTATATCAAACTGCCGGATTTAAATTCCAGATACCAACATCTCAGAGGCTTTTAGTGATCTCGTATGCAACAGATGAAACCATCTGGCTATTTGTATTTGAAACTGTCTGTTTTATATGTTGTATCTGTAAAAACAAATCATTTAAACTCAAAGTTATCATTAGTAACTAATTGTTGTATTGCATTTGTGTTTCCTAATATATTAACTATTAAGACCCTTCGTTTTGAATTTATATTTCCCATAGTTACTATCATGTTTATTTTTCTTAATTTGGTAACCAATACACGATCATTTAAGAAAATTATCACAAATGCAATATTATTCGAGTTGTCAGTTTGGGAACAAAAGGAAAAAAAGAGGAACAATTACATAGAGCTTGGTAGGCCCAAACTGAAGTTTAAAAGAACACACTTGCAACCAAACCAAATAGAGCCACTGATGTAATCTTGTTCATTGATCCTCCATTGGCTCCTTTGCCATACAAACAAAACAAAAATCAATTAGTTACCATAAAATCACCATAACTCGTGTTTCAAACTGCACTAAGGATCTAAAAAATCTGGGGTTTACGAGATCTCGCCTTCGTCATATATATCACAGATTCTTATAAATTTGTAAAAATAGTTTCTAGCATTTTTGTGACGTTGTTGGTACATTTTTCAAATTTGGATCCGGACTGAAAAATCCAAGATCCGCCAAAACAAGAGGATACAAAAGAACAAATTATTATTATAATTAATTGTTCATCAAACTTGCGTAACGGGATGATCATCATGTCATAATAGTTGTGATATAATTAAGCTATATTGTAAACTGAGGTAAAGATTTTTGTAATGACTAATTACATAATAACATGCGTAACTAAATCACACAAGGTTACAACTTTAGAATTCTCATACCGTTGCATGCGTATTTGTCGAGAACGGCACAGGCGGTGTTGACTTGGCTGAAGTAAACTTTGGTGATGTTGGCGTAAAGAGGATGTGCAAAGAAATTGTCGCAGAGACAAGTCACTTCCCTCTTGCTCGCCGTTTTGAGATCCTTGCAGCATTCTTCAGATGGTGACGCACTTATCGTTGCATAGCAATGTTTAACTATTTCAGGGATCGATATCGCACATATTGGATCAACCTCTGGCATTGGCGGCTGTGCATTCGTCCACTGAGGAGCGATCGCAACCGCTAGAAACAGCACTGTTGTAACCGCAACCGCAAGTCCCCTTACTTTGTTAAGGTAAGCCATTTGTGATTATTATTCCTAACTCCGGGAAACACAAAAATGTTTTTATTTTGAATGAGTTTTAATTAACCCACTTTTTTTTTCGTATATGACTTCTCAAAACAATAATTTTCCTATTCTTTTTTTTCAGTTGTTGTCGTGTTGACCTAAATTTTTATTGATTAATTTAAGGAAATTTAAACTAGATTTCGTGCGGAGCATTTGTATAAGACGTGAGAAATGAGAACGATTTTTATACGTCCGATGCAAATCAAGCAACAATTTCCAAAGTTATATATTATTGAAACAAATAAGTACTCTATAAATGTCATCTTAACATTAGTACCCAAAAAAAAAGTAATCTAAAAGTTATCTTTCCGGATCTGTCAATCCCTGTTTAACAGATTTTCTTAAGCAATAGTCAATATTCAATAGGATCAATCTTTTACAGTTAAATTAGACGTGCTATTAGACGGCATGCATTGTTGAAGATATTGAACCATCAAAGGGTGATATTATGTACTTAGTCATTACTAATCTCTATTATACGTGCTGTTAGACGGCATACGTTTGGTTTGATCGAAACTTTTTAGACAGTTGTGTGAGATTTTAGACTTGTTGGTTGTTTGACCTTTCATATATGAAGATTTCCTTAATTCCTTTACTTACAAGCTCTGATCGTTTTTTTTGTTTTTTTCTTCTTTTTTAAACATTTTTTTGTTAGGTTTTTTTTCTCTTTTTTTTTTCAATTAGACACATGTCAAGATCTTAATAGAGTAAAATTAAAAAATCACACATATCGCGATCTTGTGAATTATAATTATCCTACGTGTCGCGACCACGTCGCGCGCATCCAGCTTTATATAATAAGAAAATATGAAACATTATATATATATAGGTACGTAATAGGGATATGTAAAAAAACATTTAAACATGGCTGAAGGTATTATATTATACTCCCTCCGTTCTAGAATATAAGATTTTTTAAACTTTTCACACAAATTAAGAAACATTTATTGTTTAACAATAAATGATTTACTTTTTTAATCAAACCACTTTTTAATAAATATTAACCAATAGAGTTTCAAGAATTCAATTACTTTTAATTAATGGTTCTTGAAGTTTGTAAAAAGTATTTTAAAAATTCTAAAACATCTTATATTCTGGAACAAAAAAAAATCTACAACATCTTATATTCTGGAACGGGAGTAACATTTTTTCAGTGGTATTAATCAAAGAGAATCCACCAATAACTTTCAGACGCAGAGGACTACAATACGATCACTCAAAACAAATCAGACAATTCCATACATATGCAATCAACTACAAATGTATTAGTCAAGAGTTGTCCAAAGAAAAAAAAGAAAAAAGAAGAGATGCATAGAATTTAGTAGGCACAAGCCGAAATGAATTACAAGAACAGACTTGCAACCAAACCAAATAGACCCATTGATGCAGCAATCTTGTTCATTGCTCCTCCGCTGGCGTCTGCTCCTTGCCAAGCAAAAATCAAAATCAATTAATTACCATAAAGTCACCATAACCCTCGCTTCAAATTCCACTAGATTCAATATTAAATGTATACAAAATGTACGAACTTTTGATATTTTTTAGGAAATATGTTTGTCCGTACATTTTTCAAATTTGGAGACAAAGATAATCACAATTTCTGTTTTAGGATTTTGAACAAAACAAATAAACAACAAAAAACTTCCGTTTAGGATTTTTATGAATTTGGGAAACATAGTAGTTGCATTCAAAGTTATGTAACCAAATAAAAAAAAGTTACGTAACCAAATTATATAATAACATGCATAACCAATCACAAAGATTAAAACTCAAGCTTCTTTTAACCACACAAAAGAAGGAGAATAATCAAAGTATAGGTACCTTTGCAAGCGAATTTGTCGAGAACGCCACAGGCGCTGTGGACAGCGTCGAAGAGAGCTCGGGTGAGGGTGACGTTAGAAGGATGTGCGATGAAATTGTCGCAGAGACAATTGACTTGCATTGTGTTCGCCGATTTGAGACTCTTGCAGCAATCTTCAGATGGCAACACACTCCCCGTAAGGTAGCAAAGTTGGGAGATCTCAGGGACTATCAACGCGCACACTGGATTCAGCTTTGAAAATGACTGTGCCTCCGTCCACCGAGGAGCGATCGTAACCGCTAGAAACAGCACCGCTATCGCAACCGCTGCCGGAACTTTGTTAGTGTAAGCCATGATCGTTGTTTAACACCGGCAAAAAAGAATATTGTTTAGTTTGTTCTTACTTTGAACGAGTATTAAGCTCGCTTTCCTTTTTTTTCGTATCTGACTTCTAAAAATTATATTATCGTATATATATAGTCTTGGGATCTACATTATTATTAGGGAGAATTAATCAAATATATAGCACAGAAATCTTATTTTATCTTTACATTGTTGACCAAGACTCTACGACTTTCTTGTTTCTATAAATATCCTTTTCCTGGCATTTGATTTGTTCAATTCCTTTGTTCTGATACCATATATATTTATAAGCCTTTGGTAAAAAATAAAAATAAAACGATATTCTTGTACATATTTTTTTTTTTTTAAATAATTACAGTGACCAAGAAAAAATCAAATAAATCAGAATGGCCTGTATGTACTGACCGTATAATATATACAAGTTGTCAAAATCTTATACTATTATTTCAGGAGACGAAAGTAAATTCTGGTGGGGCGTTTGTGTCTAAGACGTGAGAATGTTTTTAAACAAACACCATTCTGTTTTATTAAACAATAAAAATTCTAAAATCCGACCAAGACGATGGTTTCGATTTGTACAAGTGTTATCAATGTAATACCACTTGTGTTCCCACTTAATACTAAAACAAACAAAAAAAACTTAGGTTGAGAAAAAAAATTCCAAAAAAAAAATTATATTTTAATAATTCAGTTCGAATTGAACATATTTAATTTGTGCGGGTCAATCCCAACCGAAAAGTATAATTCCTATTACCTTAACAACCACCAAGCCACCAACAAAATAGTAGATGTCAAGCAAGGAATTTGCATCAAAGGAGGAAAATAAAGAACAAATGGAACTTAACCTCTTAAATCATACTCCTTTCGTTTCAAGTTGTCGTTCAAGTTTTATTTTTGTATTTTAAAATATACTTGTCATCCTCAATGTAAATTTTATAATAGGAAAACCTTATTTCAGCTTAATAGAATGAAAAATATTAGTAGTCATCTTTCTGGTATAATAGAATTTTAAATATGTTTTATTAATATGCATAAAAAACCATAAAACAACAACTAAAACGAAACGAATAGAGTAGTAATTTTGTAGTAGAAACCAAACATAGTTACCTGAGGTGCTATGGCAGTGGAATCAGGAGGCGAATCGATTGTCTCCATGTTCATTTCCATCATCAAAAAGTTATTCTCTGTGCTGCGGTTTTTCTCCATCACCAGTTTCTTTTTCAACTTCTTCTAATTTTGTATCATAATTTTCTTTTGGATATTCTTTTTGTCGTATTGAACTGGAGAATACCCATCAAACTGTGTACCAGTGTGTATGATGTGGTGGTGAACCATTCAGTTATGGTTCAAAAACGTTAGAGTATTCTCACTGATGGGATTGGTGTTTTTGATAAATATCGCCAAGCTATAGTGTCACATTCAAGTGCATAGCCAGTACCAAACAATCCATCCATGATGGATCAGCCATTTCGTGAGACTACCAAAGAGCTGCTATCTTTGTGGGATTGGCTGGATTTGACGGATATAAGATCCATCTTACAAAGACAGCATGATCTACCTATTTCACGGGATTGCACTCCCGACGTATACAAAAACCTTGCTGTATACTCCGACGTATCGTATCTGAATGTCCTCGTTGGATAATCCTTGACCCTGTTCTTCAAACACCCATACCATGTCGTCACATACATGGTGTTCAACCACGTTCAAATAGAAACAGTCTGTTTCCCTCTTCTATTGGATCAACCCTTCCCAACAACAGTGGAAGACAAAAACTCTTCGCCAAAATCTCTCGAGCTTCTTCGAAATTGATCCACCCATTCATCGCATTGGTGATTGCATTGAAGAGGCCCTCATCTTTCACAAGGTCGTAATCCAGAAGATTATGTGCTTTTTCTCCGATTGTGATTGTGATGGGATTCGCCATTACTGGAAAAATATTAGAAATTTCGTTTCTAAACACAAAACACAGAGACGAATGGATTTCGAATTTGTAAACTCCGGTGAATTTCCTATCTATATGAAAGCACAACCTAAGAAGTGTTTAGAAACAGGTTTAACAAAGGTCAAAGGACAACTAATAAGTGGTCTAAATTAACCGTTCAGATGTAGGGGTTGTGATATATACTGTTCTAAAAAATAAACAAGCATTTAATACATCAAGTTATATAAAATTCAATATGTAATTTTTGGTTTTTGTTTAAAATTCAAATTAGTTTGTTTATGAAACATAAAAAGCACATCATATATATGAATAGGGAAGGACCCTCTCCATCTATGCGACACATCAGCATTTTTAGCTGTTGTAGAGATGACATGTGTCACTCCCCTTAATTGAATGCTACAATTTCTTAAAAGCAATCGTTGGAAAATTTAACGTATTATCTTGAAAATCTGAAGAGTTATTTCTTTTGTTATTAAAATGTTAAGATGGGAAGCATATCATTATCGCTAATCTCATCAAATTGTTGATAACCTCTCTCTTTAAATTGATGGAAAACGAAAACACACATATCTGGCTATGCTGACGGGAAGTGGTTCGGAACTGCAGATGATCAACGTGAAGAGGTGAACCGCCCAGCTCGTGTGATGATGGTTCGTCAACATTTTCTCCGCCATTTAGGAACAACTACGTAGGTATGGCTCTTCGATTTCTCTGATCTATTTTGGTGTTTTCCTTTGGTTTGCTATAAAAAAGTTCAAGGATCTTGGATTTCAAATTATTGGTGTTTTTTACTCTTGGATTTGGATATAGTGTTTATTGAAGAGTTGAAAAGGAGATTACGAAAATGCAAACCCAGCTCGAGAATATAAATATAGAGGCATGTGTAATTTGTTTACGAACCCTCACCTCTCTTCGTGTTCTCCTATGGCGTTAGGTTTGAGTCCCATGTGAACCGATCCGACATGCAGTGTCACCATCCCATCAATTACTATTTAATCTAGAGAAGAATATCTGATGACACGGTACATGGTTATGTTTCTTCCTTAATATTAATTTATGATATATTCTACAAGAGTTTACCATATGTTTTGTTGATCTCAAAAATGATAAAAAGAATACGAAGAATTCTAACAGTCTTTTGCTTTGTTTTATCTCCTGTTGTTTGGATATTAATCAGTTGTTTGTTAACTTAGTCGTTAATGGAAAACTAACAGCATTTAATCAATTTGCAAACTCACCTTTCAAGCAGTGATTTATCATATGTGGAGAGAGCGGAATTCTCGATTGCATTATACTCTCCCAAAACCACCTAGGGTCATTATAAATGATGTTCGGTTAGATCGTGATGGCTCATTAAGGTCTCCATATGTCTGCTTCACTTGCTTTCCAAACTAATATTGTACCCTTGACTTATCGGTTATGTTGTTAATCGGTTTCATGGTTTGTACAACCGAAGTGACTTGTAACTCATATCATTTGAGCAGTAGACCAAAATAAACAAAATCTGTATGACACTTAATCATTTTATTTTCTCTTTGTTGGAAACATTTTTTTGAAATGACTAAACTTTTTTTGGGCCAAGTTCATATGTAAATGTTTCCACGGTAAAAACGTTACTGAAACAATGCTTAATATCCAAGTGTTTGTTAAAGCGCAAAGGAAAATAGCACGTTTGGCATTGAAAAAGGAACTTCATATATTATGTGAATTAATTGAAGAACGTTGGCTATTAAGGGTCGAGGAGGTGAGCTCTACTTTTCTTTGTTGTCCAATAAAATCATACTGAAAAAGGGCGTGCTTTAGTCTGAAGTTCTTGGAATGTTTACTCTGGACCTTGAGAATGAGCTTTACAAGTCACTCTTAACTTTATGTCCATCATGGAAAGTACAATAAAAACAACCTGCTCTACGATAGGCCACAAAACAATCTCTTGGTGGCCTATTACTCAACCAATAAGGTTTGTTGAAGATTATGATATTTCTCTTTTTTGTCTCTTTTAAGTCTTCTTTTCCATTTTGTTTATTCGTGTTGTTTTTGTGTGTAGTTATTTTTGAGGAGTTTTTGTTTGTGTTTTGGAGGCCGCTGTGTCATATACACATGTCCAATTTAAGGGAAGTGGAGTGTGGAGCAAGTTTGGGAAACAAACTGATGAATTGGAGAAGAGGCGAAAAAGATGAAGTTGGAGGAAGAGAGTTATGAAAAAAAGACATTTTGTCTACGAGTTGGTCAGCCATATCGAGACAACATCCAACCAATGCCAATTTCTCTACTTGAGTCTCCATTGTAAGCAGAGTTCCCTTCCATCACTTGCATCAGGCACGAGCAAACCGTTATCAACCCATTGTCAAAGTTTACATGTGGAACACCATCCTGAATTCTTTTAGATCATCCCGAACTTACTTACTCCTCCGATCCGCTTATTGTTTCAAGTCACTAATATTTGGCCAACAATACTATCAAATTACATACTATATTATAGGACATTCGAAATTAATAAAATAAAACAAAAAACATGCGTGTATGCGCGGGTAATAGCCTAATTTAAATTAATTTTTGTTTGAATTGATTTAAGAAAGAGTCGATTTTGATTTGTTTTGTTTTTTTTAAAAAAAATCATCTTTGCCTAATTACTTATAACATCGTTAAAAATTAAACTTTTGTTTTGCCACAGACTAACTTAATTTTGATAAACTTATTAAATTTCTATAAATTTATTTTCTTTAGCACAGACTTACTTAATTTTGATAGACTTGTTTAGCCAGTTACATATTTAATTAGTTTTGAATATACTTGTTTTCCTTTGGCAATAGATTTAGTTAATTTTGACAGACTTGATTAGTTTTCGATAGATTTGTATTATTTTACTCACAAATTTAACTAACTTTGACAAATTTATTTGTTTTCCATAAATTTATTTACTTGAGCCACAGATTTTCTCGAAAAGTTTGTCTCCCTTTGAACACATATTTGTATATAATGTCCACAAACATTTTGATTTAAAACTAAACCAATCATAACGGAATTTGGTTAAATAAACCGAACCAACCCCATTTAATCCATTTAATTAAACCCTATTAACTTTTTCAATCTTCTTATTGTTTTATCTATCCTTTTAAGCATTGGGTAATGTATTGGTTTGTTATAATTCTTTCAGTTTATGGATACAAAAGTTTGTTAATCCAGTTTTAACAGCAAATAACAAAAGTCTCTTCCTTCTTCTCTTTCTGGCTCAAACCACCACATAGAGAAAACATTTCATACAAAAAAAAAAAAAAAACACGAAAACGAGAGAGTCAAAGGCTGAGAAGCATCACAATGATGATTTTAATGGCAATTTTGGTCTGGTCTGCAACTCTAGAGACATGCAACTCTAGAAACATCACCGTAGGAGCTCCTCCTCCTTGTCTGATTCCTTGTCCAGCAAGTAACCATAAAGCCATGAGAATATTCATTCCCATAAGTCAAAACCGAAGCTGAAAACTAGGCCGCCAAAGTCCGGTGGCGGCTCATCTGCCGTGTCACAACCACCACAAGTCCAACCACATCGTCTGCTTACTCTGTTTCTGTCACACAGAATAATTTGACAAGGAAAAAGAACCTGAAGGAACCGTACTAATGATTTCATGGAGATTGAAAATCCCATGTTGGTGAGCAAGAAGAAGATATTTCGTTGAATAGGCTTTTCGTTAATGTTGTGTAGCCTTCTCTTTTTGTTGGTAATTTAGATGAAACAAAAATAAATAAATAAAAGTTGAGACTTCGATCTCACAGTAGTTCATTTGAAGCCGTAATGATTCAGAAACATACGTCTAAAGTCAAAAACACACACATTCGCATCACTACTCGGAGAAACAAACAACCTGCAATTTCTGTCTACTCGAAGAACCGGCTTTATGGGTTTGCAGAAGTATCCTTCTTTGGAGATTGATTGGGACGCTATAGACAAACTCTCTGGCTCCATTTAAGGCTTTTTTGTTTCATTTGTTTATATGATTTTTAAGAAGTTTATTATGACCACAAATATAAGAAATTTAAAATTATGACCACAAATATAAAAGGAAGCGACGTCGCTCGTAACATAAGAAATTAAATTGTCAGTCTCTCTCTAGACTTTTTCAGAATCATTCAATTTCTTCAAAGCTGATTGGGTCACACATTGCACCGTGAAAGCTTTTTGAAAGTTTCAGGGACAGGGTACATATTTATGTAAATTACTTTGATTAAGAGGTTACGATAAGAGAATAAATCTATACAAGAGACGATGCAGAGACATTGTGCGCCAAATAATTTTTGAGCAATCCTACAATGACAAGGCAATTCTCTGCCCAGCAATAATTCCATTCCTTCAAGCAAACACTAAAAATTGTGGTCTCTAAACTTCATGCTTAGAAGCAAACCTGAGTTTATCAAAATTTAGTCAAGGTCGTTTCATACTTAGAGAGAAGTGAGTATTTAGTTTCATGATCATGAGTTGGTATTTCTTACTTGCTTCCTGCTAGGTTTTGTAGTTCTGTCTGGTTTTACATCCAGAACAAAAAAAAAAAAAAGGGAAGAAATGAAAAAACGCTAGAGGGAGGGGTCGAACCTCCGACCTTGTGGTTAACAGCCACACGCTCTAACCAACTGAGCTACCCCAGCTTGTTGTTTATAGTAATGTATAACATAATTTTAAAATCCAAAAATATTTTATTTCATTTATCACATCCTCGAAATTTTAAACACTAAAAACCAGCATCTACAATTATAGAATGATAGGAATTCCGAGACAACGATGTCGTATCATTTTATTCTCATCTTTCATTTATACTAGGTGATTCGCCTTATTATCTTTAATATTTTTAGAAATTAATTATTTTTATAGATATTTATAC